>LPNX010764186.1:121479-137613 GCA_001517045.1 Pseudotsuga menziesii
GTATAATTATATATATATATATCGCATTTCCCCGTTTCCTAAATTTTGGGGTGTCACGTTTCCAACGCATCCCCGTTTTCCCGTTTCGTGCAACTTAGCCTCAAACAGACAAAGCATATACAATTCTGACATGCTGATTGCATGTCACTATACTTAGGGAATTCCTCCTTCACCAAGGATCTATGTTAAAATTTTAGCACAGTCATCTGAAGTCTACGAAGTTCAATGGTCAAATTTGATGAGGTGAAACTTACAAACATTTAAGTCTTAAATTACTAGCCAGACTTAACCTTCACAATCTGATTCCTCTCCCCTTTGCTTTTGTTTATTTTCAACTTTTGAAGGTAAGCTGAGGCACCTCGGTAGCTACTTAACTGTGTACTAAAAGTCCAGCTCATACCTTCAGCACATAATGAATCAAACATCCTTTGCAAATGTAAAATGCCCAAAAGCAAAACAGATACAAGCCCTGCACCTAAAATATTCAAAATTTACTGGATTCACTATAACTCTGAACTTACCTTTATCTTTTTTATTGTCTCTAATGCAGGCTCATTTAGATAGCGATCATCTCGATGAAGTGCCAACGCATGACCAATGAAATCTACAGTATTGTCATCCAATCCATATTTTCTGTGTCACACATAAGATATGAATAAACGTTATTGAGAAAGAGGAATTGCAGCCCAAAGGACAGCAAGGCAATTTAAATTATTGAAATAAAAAACTGCAGAGTTCAAAAGATGATATCACCTTCAGCTAGAGTATTCATCAATACTAAGAACCAAAAGCCAAAAATACCCAATAAATGAGACTGAACAGTTCCCTACTTCTGTTGTACATCTCCATTCTCAATAGTCAAGTTTGCAACTGGAGTGGAGTTATTCAGATTTAGTGTCATAATATTTGAATCCCATGAAGCTTACTCTGACCGCTAAAAACAAGATCTATATTTTGTTTCTTTACGTAGATAAAACACAAACTATAACAAGTCAAGACATTAGTTGTATTAGTGGCAAACTATAATTTACTGCATGAAATGGGGTGTTATTTGAATCACTGCAAGGATTTACTGTATGAGTTGAATGGAGGCTATTTTTTGGAAACTCCACTGCATGGATATAGACAAAGGAAAGGGACTGCAAATAACTTGTCGGCAAATATATTGCCAAGGGTCCTGAAAGAAACTTATTGGAATGTTGGGGAAAAGTTTTTTTTTCTAAATACAAAAGGTATCATTTTTATTTCATTTTTTGTAAATCTCAAGCAACAGCAACATCAAATAATTACATTGCCAATAAATATGAAAAGAAAACTGATGCAGTAAGAAAAAAGAAAAATATAACATCAAAATGAACAAACAAATTGAAATTTCAGTGTTTATACGCAACCTATCGTGTCCCAGCCAATCTTTTGTCAACTTTCAATAATTTGATAACATACCATGACATTTTGATAGCCCTCAAAAGATTGTTCTTTTTCAACCAATAGGATTGGCAATGATGAAAAAGTGTAATACAATGCCAATATCGCAATATACAGATGATATTTGCAACACTGCTACAAAGCAGTTTTACACAGAAACGTATTTTTGGAAAGAGGAAAAACATAAGTGCCATTCTGGAAAATGCAAAAAAAGAAGACACCATTGACATAAGCAATAAATGGAGCAACATGAGGAATTCTGAAACAGATATTCTAATGTACCAAGGAGAAAGACACAAAGAACTTGCTACTTGCAACAAAACACTATTTTAAATTAACTTTGGCCCTGTAGATTTACTTGAAGAGAAAATGTATGCTTAATAAAGTGATGTTCATTTATAGGAAAAGGCCTCTCTTAGACAAATGACACCTTACGTAACCAATAAAAGAATCTTCAAAGTTACGATGTAATAAATAAAATATATAAATACTAAATACTAAATAATAATAAAAATATAACTAATAATTACCAATGATTACTTATTTAAGTTAAGTAAAAGACATGCCCTTTCATGTAAAAAGGCACAAGTAGACCTATTTAATTGGGGTCTAGATTGTATTGTAAAAATCATATTCATATCTTATTCAATATTCATATTTTATACATTATGTTCTAAATATTATGGATTATTTAATATTCCTGATATTTTAGTTAAGTTTTATGTGTGAGCAAACTTTGTTCAGCTCATACAAGTTTAGAAAGGCCACATGTATTAAGTTTTATGTGTGAACGAACATTGTTCGGCTCATTTGGTATCAGAGCCCCTTCTTGGACTTGATTCCGTCCTTTGGCCACAAACCCTTCTCGGAGCTTCTCCGAAACTTGGCCTTTGGCCATATCTTGGCTTTTAGCCATCATCTCAGATTTTCTGAATCATTGGGTCATTGGATCTTTGACCAAAGAAAAAAAAAATTAAAAAGAAGATTAAGTCAAGTCAATCTAAAAAGTAAAGAAGCAGAAAAGAATAAATTATTTCTGCTGCAAATGAGAAGTAGAAAAAAATAAGAAGTGGGAAAAAAATTATCCACAAGGAAAATAAAAGAGAAAAAGTTAAATAATAGAATTCATAAAACCACACATGGTTTTATGAGATCGCACATGATTTTACTTACTATATAAAATTATAAAAAAGTTTTATAAGGTATGCTTTGAGGACAAAGCATCCTGATGAGGAAGGCAATGTAATAAATAAAATATATAAATACTAAATACTAAATACTAAATAATAATAAAAAGATAACTAATAATTACAAATGATTAATTATCTAACTTAAGTAAAAGACACACCCCTTTATGTGAAAAGGCACAGATAGACCTATTTAATTGGGTCCAGATTGTATTGTAAAAGTCATATTCGTATCTTATTCAATATTCATATTTTATACATTATGTTCTAAATATTATGAATTATTTAATATTCCTGGTATTTTCGATAAGTTTTATGTGTAAGCAAACTTTGTTTGGCTCATACAAATTTAGAAAGACAACTAGATGGAAGTTTCTGCTAATTGATGAACTCCACTAAAAAAAGCTCCTAAAGATGAAACAAATTACAAAACAGAACTACTAAAGACTAAATTTGGGTTTAGTCTGCAAAGAAAAATCTTACAGAGAAACCGAAGGGATGCTTCCTCACATTCGTGGATGGCATCCCTAGTAAACCTGTCAACATAAACTGGTGCACCTCACCGAGGAGGATTCGAACCAAGCACACACTGGCACAGAACTAGCGAAACGCCCAACAACATTCACAACAACCAGTCAAGCTAACCCCTTGGACCTTAAATGTTTGGAAACATCTCGTCTGAGACATCACCAATTGTGGCAAAAGGAAAAAAAAATGGAGTCATTTTGCAAAAATCCATAAAAGCAGTTTTAACTCGAAATACTCTGGGAAAAAGCATAAAGGTGGTTTTAAGTGAAAACAATCACCAAGGACAACATGATAAAAAGGGGTCCAAGTTACATTCTCATCATCACAGGGCTAGAAAGCAAGATAGATCCAGTTCAAACGATTTTACATGTGGGAAAGTGCAACAATTTTACATGTGAGAAGAGCAGTGATTTTGAAAAGGAAAAGCAACACTCTAATTGGATTATGCAATGATTGGGATGTCCAAGTGCAATAACTGTTATGTCATGCAAGTTTAGAGCAGTGTATGTAGTCATTATGGGAAAAAGCATAAAGGTGGTTTTAAGTGTCACCGAGGACAACATGATAAAAAGGGGTCCAAGTTACATACTCATCATCACAGGGTTAGAAAGCAAGATAGGTCCAGTTCAAATGATTTTACACGTGGGAGAGTTCAACAATTTTACATGTGAGAAGAGCAGTGATTTTGAAAAGGAAAAGCAACACTCTAATTGGATTATGCAATGATTGGGACGTCCAAGGGAAATAACTGTATGTCATGCAAGTTTAGAGCAGTGTATGAACTTTTGCAAGAATTCTACTTGCAATGTTTGGAATTTTACTTTTATTTCCCAATAATTGCCAGGGTTCAGATCCTATCAATCTTCCAGCATGTTTTGGAGGCATGAGGACATGGAAATGCAAGGAAATGTCTCAGGAACATGTTCAGAGAACCCTTGAATTTGAGAGGGCATCAAAGGGGGCATCAGTGTCCCCAAAATAGGGGGTATAGAAAATTTCTAAACATAATAATAATAGACCTTTAATGCAAAATAATTGCAAATTTATACAATTAAAACGACAACATCGATGATCCAATTAGCAATAACACAATTTGGTAACTGATTATAAAAATAGGTGAATCCTTGTATTTCTCATTTTAAAATCATCAATGCTTGAATTCAAAACAAGAAATACAATGATACATCATCATGATTTAAATAAGAGCAATGTTGATTTTTGTACCTAGGAAAGTGTTCCTCTAGTGACTTTTGCCTAAGTCATTAAAAGGGTAAAATTAAAGTGACCCTAGCAATTAATAACTTGAGATGACTTTTAATTTTCACTTTAGATAATAAAGTGACTTTTTGATAAATTTAAGTGAGGTGAGTGAAATTAATTTTGGAGAGAATTAAAAGTGCATTTAATCTCATCCATCCATCTAATTCATTTTAGGCCCTTGGATTAGATGACTATTCAGCTTCCTCATTTAAACACCAAAAAGGCAAGGGAAAGCATTAGAGTCTCATTTTGTTTTTCATGAGAGTTGGACAGCATAAAAGGAAAAAAAAATTGCAGGCAGAGAGAGAAGAGCAGAGGGCACATTTCCCAAGACCATACAGCAGCAAAAATTACATTTCTGTACAGCACATTTCCCAAGGGAAATTCTGGGCACGTTTTTTGAGGCAGTTTTACTGGGCACAAAATTCAAGACAGACCATACAGTCCGTACAGTTCCGAAAAGTCTATACAGTCCGCAGAGTGGGCACGGAAATCGAGGAAGTCCGTACGGTACAGCAATGGGCATGAAAATTGAGGCAGTTCGTACGATCAGTTTGGCATGGTTTTCGAGGCAGCTAATTGGCAGAAATTTTGACTGTAAAATTTCTGAATTCAGTCAATTTGCTGAGCACTGTGGTTGAGATAAGTTTACTTCTGTTTTTGCTGTATTTTGATTTTTTTGCAGAAAATAAAATTCTCTCTAAAACAGGTTTTCCCTGGAGGTTGGGGTCATTTGACCAAAAATTTCTGAGCCTGATTTTTTATGTGTGACTGATTTTTTCAATTGCTGCTCATTAAAATGAGTAAAATTCTTCATGTGTTTCAGTCATAAATTGTTTATGAGAAATGACTTAATTTGCAACTGAAAGTAAATTGGGTTGGGCATTAAACAATGATGAAAATGTTGGTTGAAACCAGAATGGAGGAATGCTGGAATTTACATGGTTTATACTGGCAGTGATATCTTTTGTCAGTGGGCAGCACCATATTGAGACTTGAACTTTTTGCAGTGAAAATGGCAACAGGACTTAGGTTGGAGGATAGGCTTGATGGGGCTGGGAATTTTGTCCCATGGAAAGCTAGACTAGTGCTTATATTGGAGGAAAACAAGTTATGAGATGAAGTGGTTAACAATACAACAGCAAATCCTATTGTTGTTCCCGCTTCCACCAATGCACAAGCGCTTACTGCCTTCAACAAGGACATTACGGCTAGAAGGATCATTCTAGATGCAATTAAAGATCATGTGATCCCACACATTTCTAGTAAAACATGTGCATACCAGATGTGGGATGCTTTGAAAGAGAAAAGGTTTTGAAAGGGATGCTTTCAAAGCTCAAATGAAACTAGAAAAATGGTTTTGAAAGAGAAATTGAAGAGTATCAAGATAGCCAAAGCTAAGGGGGTGATTCCCTACATTACTAGGATCTCTTAGGTGAGAGATGAGCTTGCAGCAATAGGGGAGGTTGTTCCTAGTTCTGATCTAGTGCGGACACCTTTGAATGGGGTTGCAAAGCCTTGGGTTGTTTTTGTGGAGGCTATAGTAGCCAAGGAGAACTTGCCTTCTTGGGACAGGATTTGGGATGATTTTGTTCAGGAGGAGACCTAGAGAGGTCTTGTGCAGGGCAGCTCTTCTACTAGCAGGGAGGATGAGGAGAATGTGGTTTTGATTGCCAAGGGAAAGAAGAAGTTCAAGAAGGGTGGCGTTAAGCAGCAGGATAGACAAAAGAAGGACTTAAGCATTGTAAAGTACTTTGCTTGTCAGAAGCTTGGGCTCTATGTTGGACACTGCCCACAGAAAAAGAAGAAGAAGCAATAGCAACCAGTAGCTTCAGCAGAGGTTGAGTTTACAACTAGATTTGAGAGAGAGTTTTCTCTTTGTGCTGGGCATGTTGATAGAGAGAGAGTATCCATCATCACCAATGCAGACATTGATATTGAGAGGGAGTATTCTTTATTGACTGGTCGTTCTTTCAGTGCATCCACCACCAGCACGTGATATATTGACAATGGAGCTTCGAGCCACATGACAAGTGCTTGAGAGATGTTCTCCGAGCTTTCACAAGCAAGGATAGATGTGGAGGTCGTGTTGGGGGATGACACAGATGTCAAAGGTGTTGGGCATGGGACCATTATATTTCAGAGAGAGTCCATGAGTCCCATGACTTTGAGGCATGTATTGTTTGTACCTAGGCTGAAAAAGCACTTGATATCAGTTTCCATGATCGAAGATAGGGGTCTTTGGGTATCCTTCCTAGATTGACATGTGCGCGTATTCCCCAAGACTGCAGGACCATCTGCCTCTTACACCATTGGAGTCAGATGTGGGAAGTTGTACAAGCTCTTGTTTTAGCCCCAGCATGCTTTGACACATAGCAGCGGTAATGAGCTTTGTGAGTTATGGCATAGGAGGATGGCGCAACTGCATCATCCATCTTTGAGGATGTTGAGGTACATGGTTACCGGTTTGCCTGAGTTCAGCACTGAGCACAGTGATGTATGCAGGGGGTGTGCATTGGGAAAGCACACCAAGATTGTTTTTACGAGCAGTGATAGCAAGTCAGTGGGAGTACTTGATTTGATACATTCCAACTTGTGTGGTCCTATGTCATCTGTTTCTCTGAGAGGTTTTGAGTATTATGTGACATTCATCAATGACCATTCCAGGAAGACCTGGATCTACTTCCTGAGGATTAAGAAATCTGAGCAGTATGCAGAGGTTCCAAGAGTTCAAATCTCTTGTGGAGAACCAGATTGGGAGGAGGATTCGGGCACAAAGATCAGATAACGGGAGTGAGTATACCTCCAAGGAGTTCGGTGAGTATTGCAAACAGGAAGGCATTCAGAGACAGTTGACAGTACCCATAAACTCCTGAGCAAAATGGAGTGATAGAAAAGAAGAACCGATCCATTGTGAGAGCAACGAGACCCATGTTACATGATCAGTCACTTCCTTTCTTTCTTTAGGCAAAGGCATGTAGTACAGTGGTTTACCTTCAGAACAGGAGTCCCCGTCGTGCCTTGGGGAATAAGACTCCTGAGGAGATGTTCACAAGCGAGAAGCCTGAGGTGAGTCGTTTTCGTATATTTGGTTGCCTGACTTTTTCACATGTCCCTTCTGAGAAGGGGACAAAGCTTGAGCCCACAACAGAGAGAGGCATCTTTGTGGGGTGTGATGAGACCTCGAAGGCCTTCCCCATTTATCTTTCTACTATGAGGAAGGTTGTTGTGAGGCAGGAAGTGATATTTGAGGAGGAGCGGGCCTTCAGGAAGTCCAAAGAGTCAGTGCAAGGAGAACAGCAGGTTGTCACACCTCAAGTAGCTTCACAGGTACCTCCAATACAAGTAACAGGTTCACAGGTTTTCGGGGTTACTGGACCATAGAGTACGGGCATAGGATCTTCAGGTCCAGTAGTTCAGCTAGCAGACAGGTTCACCATACAGCGCTACCAAATCACAGATTTCACCGGCTCTTGGTACAAAGGTTTCTGGGCCTTCTACTTCTGGGAGTTCCTTAGATGATGACAGACTAGTTTGGGAGCAACCTTCAGGGAAGAAGAAGCCTAAATGGCTTCAGGAGACCCTGATGGAAGCTAAGGGTTTTGGAATGCTCAAGGAGCTAGTGAGGACTATAGAGATGCCAGATAGGTTGGGTATGGCCTTGGTTGCTAGTCTTCACGTTTTGGAGCCATTTACTGTTGAGGAGGCCTCTAAGCATCATATTTGCAAAGATGCCATAATGGAAGAGTACCATTCCATCATGAAGAACGATGTTTGGGAAATTGTTTCGAGACATGAGGGGAAAGTCAGAGGTGACTTCTCATTGGCTTTACAAGGTAAAGCATGTTGCAGATGGTAGTGTGGAGAAATACAAGGCTCGGTTTGCGGTGCAGGGGTTCTCACAGGTAGAGGGAGTTGATTATGATGAGACCTTTGCACCGGTTGCTCGTTATACTTCTATTAGATCATTGATTTCCACTGCTACGTAAATTGGTTGGAAGATCCATCAAATGGTTGTGAAGACTGCATTTCTCAATGGAATCATACAGAAGGAGGTTTATGTGGAGCATCCACAGGGATTTGAGATTCATGGGAGAGTCTCATGTGTGCAGGCTGAAGAAAGCCTTATATGGGCTTAAGCAAGCTCCTCGAGCTTGGTATTCCAGGAGAAGAGGTTGACACGAGGGCTGAGTGGGTAACGATATTCAGTTGGTAATAGGGGTTGTATAGATTGCATTGCTAATGAAGTCCTGTCAAAAAAGAAATAGAATAGATCTATGAACCATGGAAGAAAAAATCGCCAAAAAATCATGAGATTTTCGGGTCGACGATTTTTTCCGTAAAAAAAACCGCGCAGCGCGAGGTTATTAAAAAAATCGACGTGTTGACCCACAACGATTTCCGGGTTGGATTAAAGGCAATCAGGTTTTTTTTTTTATCATTCTGAGTTAGAGAGTTTTAACAACATCTTGTTAAGCACCAGGAGACGACCATCACCAAGCATGAGGAGGGTTTTAAAAGCATCTTGGGGTCGGTTTTAGTTTTTACCATTGGATCCAAGCAATCAGGTTTTTTTTTTATCATTCTGAGTTAGAGAGTTTTAACAACATCTTGTTAAGCACCAGGAGACGACCATCACCAAGCATGAGGAGGGTTTTAAAAGCATCTTGGGGTCGGTTTTAGTTTTTACCATTGGATCCAAGCAAACATCTGAGCACAGTTTTAGTTTTTTCCATTGCTGAAGGGAAAACATCCGGTTTTGGTTTTTTCCATTGCTGAAGGGAAGATGCAGGGCCTAGAGGCTAGAGGTGAGTTTTATATTTTTTTTTAATCTAGGTATTTATTATTTAGTATTTAGTAAATTAGTATTAAGTTTTAATCTTTTTAATTTTAACAATTTAGAATCTTATATAGTAAATCAGTTCAACAGTTCAACTAAATACCTAGGTACTAATTTACTTAAAACTTAACACTAGTACCTAGGTATTACAAATTTACAAGTAAATCTAGATTCTCAAGTAAATAACAGCCTTGTGCTTTGGTTTGCTCTTTTTCTATTTGGGTTTAATGTCTTTTTTTTTTGCAGCCACAGGTTTGACTTTTGAGGCTATACATTTACATTGCAAAAATGCCAAAGGCATTGGACCCATTTTGGCAATATGCTGACCCTGAAGATGGAACAAACCGACAATGATTGAATTGTAAATTGTGTGGACAACATATGACAGGAGGCATTAGCAGGTTGAAGTACCATTTGGCAAAACTCCTTAGCCATGATGTGGGGCTTTGTAGTGCAGTTACACCCAAGATTATGAGAATGGCCCACGATGCAATTCACTCGAAGGATAGAAAAAGGGAAAAGTCAGCTGCAAACAGAGCTGAACTTGCTGCAGGTGGAGTGGCTAGGACTTCAGGGACATATGATTATGATCATCCGGATCCCACAAAGGGTAGTGTTGGGGGCTCCACGGCCATGGTTTCTGCTTCTATGAGGGTCGTCGCCTCATCTTTCTTTGTTCCACAGAATAGCATCAAGTCCATGGTTAAAAAAAGGGAAGGAAGAAGCAGATAGGGTTATGGGGAGGATGCTTTTCTGGAGTGACTTGCCTCGTACAATAACAAGAAACAATCCTTTTTTCAGCCTATATGTGATGTCATTGCTATTGTTAGCCCAGGGTACAAGTGCCCTACATATGAGGAGATTCGGGGCCCAATTCTTCAAGCAGAGAAGAAAGACGTCAACACTAGATTGGAGGAATTCAAACAATCATGGGAGATTTATGGATTCATATTGATGTCTAATGGTTGGACAGATGCGAAGGATAGGACCCTTCTCAATTTCTTGGTACAATGCCCTAAAGGTACCATGTTTATCAAATTCGTTGATGCATCGCACAGTTAAAAGAAGCAGCATTGTTATGTGAGTTGTTGGATGGGGTCCTTCAAGAGATTGGTTTGGACAATGTGGTGCAGATCATAACTGATAATGCGGCCAATTATGTGGTTGCCGGTAGACTGCTTATGGAGAGGCACCCCTCACTATTTTGGAGTCCATGCGTTGCACATTGTATTGATTTGATGTTGGAGGATGTGGGGAAAATTCCCTTCATCAAGGAGGTTGTTGATCAGGCTAGGAGTATCACCAAATTCATATATAACCATGCTTGGGTTCTTAGCCTCATGAGGAGATGCACCCTCGAATCACACAATTTTCCACCAACTTCATTTCTCTTCAGTCTTTGCTTCGAGTTCAGTTTGAGCTGAAGCAAATGTTTGTTTGTGATGAGTGGCGAGATTGCACATATAGCAGGAGAGAGGATGGGAAAGCCATCTCTAGATTGGTTTACACCAACTCCTTCAGGGAAGGAGTGGAGGAAGTGTGCTCAATCAGTGAACCTTTGGTAAAGGTTTTGAGATTAGTTGACAATGACAAGCTCGCTATGGGCTATGTGGACGAGGCCATGGATAGGGCCAAAGAGTCTATTCGGTCTTATTATGTGGGGAAGGGTACCCCTGGACACAATAGACACATTATGCTATGGGATTTAATTGATACACTATGGACCAGGATGCTCCATCGACCTATTCATGCAGCTGCACTTTTCCTCAACCCCGCCTCTTCCGACAAGTGTAAGTCTGATTTTGATGAAGAGGTTTTGGAAGGGCTTATCAAATGTATGAATAGGATGGTACCTAATTTTGAGACTCGCAAAAGTATTACTCGTGAGATGGAGATGTATCGAGAGGCTACTGGACTTTTTGGCTATGCCGATGTTGTCCAAGTAAGTGATTGCAAATTAGAATTTATTTGAATTTTGAAGTTCGAATTCTTAAATTTTAATTGTGTTTTATGATTTATCATTTTATTTGAAAAATGAAATTTGAATTATATAATCTGATTCTCTTTCTTTGTTGTTTATTGTAGGTGTTTGGTGGAGAACATATGGTGCAAGGGCACCAAATTTTAAAAAATTTGCCATCCGAGTCCTCACCCAAACCTGTAGCACTTCTGGATGTGAATGTAATTGGAGTGTCTTTGATAAAATACACTCAAAGAAACGCACCAAGTAAGAACTTTATCAAAGCAATTAAATTCATTGTAATTTAAGATCCTCTTTCATATTGTTTTCCTCTGGCCTAAAGAGTCAAGACTCATGAAATCTTTTTATCACCCTCTTACAGGTTGGATTTCCCACGCCTTAACGACTTGGTGTGTGTCCACTACAATCTTCGACTATGGAAGAAGCAGGTGGAGAAAGCACCCAATGTGGATGCCATTTGCTTGGACAATATTGATGTATTGTCCAAGTGGAGGGTGGAGGTTGAGTTACCTATCATGGAGGAGGCACCTGCATGGTTAGATGAGGAGCAGTAGCAGCACGAGCAAGAGGATGAGGAGGAGCAAGAGGAGGAACAAGAGGAGGCGGAGCGCTTTGACCCAGAGGACTTCATGGAGGGTGATGTGGCTTCATCAGTACCACCTTCTACACTGGTCGATGCATCTAGTCCCTCATTTGCACCGACTGCAGGGCCAGGACCTTATGCTGTCAGGGGCAGGTCTGGCAAACAGCCCATGATCTTTTCCCGTAAAAGGGGAAGAGGGCATTGATTTCAGAGACAAATAGTTAGCTGTTAGTTTTGTGATGTCATTTTGTATTGGACCATTGGTTTCCCACTTTTGAGTACTATTGGACAACTATATTCAGACTTTCAGTATCGACTTTTATGTCTCATATTATATTCGGCATGCCTACATGATATATATCAGTGCTTTTTCTATATATATGTGCCAATGTATTTATTTGATGTCATTGTTGCTTTATATGTTTAAAATTATGAAAAAAAATGAATATATTTTGTGTTTTTCAATATTTGCCGCAGTTTGCCGATTTTTTTCGCCAATGTTGCCTAGAAGATGTTTTCTGGACCCTTGCCGATTTTTTGCCGATGTCAATGTTTTCTTCTATGCTATGAACATTTTCATCAAGTGTTTGATAATCCATACAATAAGCTTCAATCTTGTTGGTAACAAATATGACATTATTCATATGGGTGTTCATTAGTGAGCACTTAAGAAGTTTCCAACAAAGATGAATAGCACTTCTGAGCATTGACTATTTGCTTACAGTATAGAGCATTCTAATATTTTATCGAGAGCAATTTGAGCAGATAATAACAGATTTATAATCAAAACCTTGATATGAGAGGAAAAAAAGAAAATACTAAGATGAACAGAAGCATTTCAAATAATGTTTTCAATCAACTAATGTTACTTTCATATTTCTTCTGAAAACAAGTTTTAGGGATTATCCTCATCAGCTCTGTATTATCCTAGTATTTTCTCTTTAACATATAGTCTCCAATTGAGATTAATCTACCATTAAATTACCATAGATTATTAACGATTCAAAAGCAACAACTTGCTCTCAACTTGGTGTTGCTTGAAACATACTGGACATGCCCATAAAAAGCTGTTGAACCCAAATCTTTCAATTGCAGTGCAGACTGGGATAAAATGGCTGCATGTCTCAAGCAAAAAATCTGAAATACAACTTCTAACATACTATCTAGCTAAAAGAGTTCAGTATATTAACACAGTTAACATACGTAACCATGAATTAGGGGACTTACGCAATAAGTTCTTTTGTTGTTACTCTTCTCAGGTCCATGCCATCATGTGTTGTTGGATCATTCTCATCATAATTTTGAACATAAATAAAGAACTTCCTAGCACGACGTTTTTCAAATAGTCCCATAAGAGGAGATTTTAAAGCTTCCACATCGGTCGCTGGAACTTTGTATACCTGTGAAAATCATATTGCTTATATCAATTTTGATACAAATTCTCAAAAGTTACAAGAATGATTTGCAAGTCAATATTTTACTTCATACCATCAGCCTAGATACTTTTTCATGTTTATATCAAGGCTATTTACAGTACTCAATTATGTACACAGTACACCTCAAGTTTTTGGTACAGATCAACAAACCTTTCCTTTATTGTATACAAAACTGCCATCCACAGCCTTGAAATACAGATATTTTGTAACATCTGTGTGAATGAGGACTCGCACCAAACTACCATTTGCCATCATAAACTGCAAAACCAATAGCAACACTATTCAAAATCAAATCCTTAGGAGGCACAAGTGTATATTCTCTAAGCCAATGATCAGCCATGCTAGTTTCATATGCATTGGCATTCAGCGGGTATAAGAAATAGCCACTGTAAAGTAAATCTTAATATCCATGTACGGGTACAACATAGGATTTGAGAACTTAAAATGGAATTATAACAATAGAAATATAGAGTTCTATCTCCGTAAGTTAGAAATCAAGTTCTCTCCATAGGTAATGATATTTGTTAGTCTTGGAGTATGTGCAAAGCCTCAAATTAAGATTTTTTTGCACAACACGCAGATACATATGTGATCAAATATAGGGATCTGAAAACCACAAAAAAAAAAATCCCTTCTTATCATGTATCTTATTCAAATAAGTGATGAATGGGAGAGAGGCAACTAAATAATAACCATTAAAAACTTAACTGGTGAATCCATGTGATGCAAAATATATAAAGAAAAGGAGAAATGTATAACTAGTTACTAAAGACTTCAAATATTCACAACACATGGTATTAACAAAAAAAATTGCATGTCATAGATGAATTTGCAGCCATAGTTAAACAGTCCAAAATGTTCAATAGGTCCAGTAAGATGAAAAGGCTTCGAAACCTTTCATTTCAAAAGGTTTGATATACACCCAACATAAAAGAAAAATTACAAAATAATAGTCCTGCAACACAATAATTATATATAATACCTTAATAAATATATCCATAGACCGTCAAAGTTTGACTGGGCATTTTTGTTAACCTCCTTAAACTGCATCAAACAGTCGAATGTATAACATAACTGGTTTTTTGAATTTGAAGTATGCAGGAATCTGTCACCACTTCAAATATAGAATCAGATCAGAGAACGCTGATACTACAATCTTATATCTCTTCCTTTCAAGATATCTTCAGCAAATATACAAGGAGGGAACCACAGGAAACATTCAAGAACCTGGTCACAGACTCACAAAGCAGGGAAAAATGTTCAACAAAATTTCAGTTAAGTGAACCAGAAAACAACACTAGTCATAGACTGTTTTAAAAGTCAGATTCAGAATCACTGTCGGAAGAGGGTCAACTCAGACTCGACTCCAACCAGAATATTTTTGAAGGATTCAAATATACCTAGGTATAATATTCTCAGTGATTATTTTGGATTGAATAAATCATACATATAGATAGGTAGGTGAATATTAAATAAGAAACATACAATTTACAACTATAACTTTTAAATTTAGGCAAATATTATCCCCAAAATATCATATTTTATGTAAATATAGACAGTTTTTTAGAGTAAAAATTGTTGATTAGCAAATTTATTTTATGTCTTGATTTACTAAAAATACATAAAATTTTAACGAAAAAATATATTTTAAATATTTCAAACCCTTAGAGAATCGTAACGGGATGACAATGAATGTACCTTTGAATGACCCTTTGATTCAAGAGAATGATGATGAGCAAATGTCGACCCTTCAGGATTATGACCTTGATATTGATATAGAAGGGGAACTTATTAGAATTTTGTCATCATTAGCTCAAGAAGGCACAAATAAAGAGAGAGCAAAATGATCATTATCAAGAACCATCCATAGTTGAATCTCTCGTCTATGATATCTGAGTTCTTTCAGAGGTCTTGGATATCGTAGGTCGCGGCTTTAGTTTCTATTCCCCTTTGTCATCCTGGATAGGATCACCTTATGGAGCAACTACAAGATTCATGATAACAGGATCAATAGTAAGCGTTTTTAGAGGCTAATTTAACCATCTTGTAATTAGCCTAGTAGGGCTATGGTGGTGTCACATCCCCCCTACCCCCCGTGTCATTTTCGTGTTTTTGTTATTTCTTTGCATGCAAGTTTCATAGTGTAGATTAGAGTTATTAACTCGCTAATCTAGATTAAATCACCTTCACTTGGGCTTTTAAAAAAATCGTAGATTTTTGTCTTTTTGTTCTCGATTTGGACGTCAGTAGTAATTAAGCCACACTTCCATTTGATGCTTCAATTTATACTAACTACAATCTAGTCTAGAACTTACATTAATAATTAAATCATTTTCCCTTTTCAGTTGTAAAAATAGCTCGAAAGATTCCGCAATAGTGAGTAAAAATAAGATACTTCATCGGAACACCCAAGTGACCACAAGATCTGTGGGACTCATAGGAAATCTAAAAAAACCCAATCTATGGAAAATGAATACAAATTAACATCTAATTTGTTTCTAAACCTCCCTAAAAATTAACTCATCATTCTCATTTTCTTGCAAGATTGAAGATATATATATATAAATATATAGGAAAAAATGCATTTTTTATTATAGAAAGAATACAAAACACTTTTTAAATGCTCATGGGACAATACATCAAACCACAAGAGATACCCCAAATGTGTACCTATTTTGTTTAGATCTTCTCATGGAGCTCAAATGTTCAAATAAAGACAACCATCCAATACAATTTTTTCTTTAAAATTCATCAAATTTCATAGCCTATATAGATTGTTCCTCAAAGCTATATATCTATGTTGCACAAGTTTCTGGAACGCGGGTACGTCGGGTACGCGGACACGAGTATCCGATACGGCTAGAAGCTTCGCCCAAATTTGCAGGAAACGTAGG
>LPNX010764186.1:137870-156273 GCA_001517045.1 Pseudotsuga menziesii
TAAATTTGATATGGTTTGTGATCCTAAATTGCTATATCAGTCACTATGAATAACATAAGCTAGCTATAATCATTTGAGATATGAATTAAAGTAGTTCAATATCTTAGTATTGTAAAAAATTCATGTATATTCACTTAAGTACACTTGCAACGTATATTGAGTGTGAATGGATTTAAACATTTAAGAAGTGTGGGCCCTCTTTATTTATAACCTTGAAAATAAAAAAAATGGCATTATTCATAGATTCAATTGAAATTTTTGTTATTGGTGATTTCTTGACACAATAAACTTGAATCATTCAATTGATTGTCAACACATTTCTTATGATTTTGGCCTCCGCATGGTCAGGGGCTTGTAGAAGCTCCCTGTCTATTTGGGAGCTTCTGGAAGCTCCCAAACAGACAGTGAGCTTCTACAAGCTCCCAATAAAAAGGGAGCAGCAAAAGCAAGTTCCCAAAAACCTCCCGAAAAGCTCCCCAGTTCCCAAGGAAGCTCCCATCAAAAAGGGGACGTTTCGTACCAGCTCCCAAGCTCCCAGGAGTGGGGAAACGTCGGGTGCGGGTTACCAAAATCCCGGGAGCGGTACCCGTGCAACTATGCTATATATCAAACTCAGTTTCATAAGTGGAGCCATCTAGTGACTCCTCCAAAAGCAGTTACCTCTCAAGAACCATTAGTCTAGCATTAGACAAAGCACCATCAATAGTATCAGTTCACAATACATATGGATGAAGCCTATCCTATTAAAAAGTAGGATATTTTCCTTGAGGTGTTCTATAAGAGGGAGAGGCACAATATACTATACCTATAGATGATTCTTCATCCAGTTAATAGCCATCAACGAGTCACAAAATACCTTTAGATGGTGACATCCTTTATCCAACACAATCTTCATCAATTGCTTTACTTTGAACTGTATGTAATGTTTTTCAATGATATACAAAATTATCCCACCTTGCTACTAGTTGAATTGAGACCATGAAAAGCCCTATCAAAAAAGCCCAAATACCATTGTTCCACGGGGACACGTCCCCCAGGGTGGAGAATGCACCCCCTCGCTCCCCCATGCTTCCAGGGCAGGGAAACTCTCGGTAAAACATTTCTCTGCGTCCCGCTTTTGGGGGAAACACGTTTCCCGTTTCCCCTGGTGTGGAATGCATTACCCCCCTAGAGGGACTTCTAGGTGTACCCCCACCAAGGAAGACTTCTAGGTGTTCTCCCACATGGGGAGGGCTTCTAGTCGTCCCCTAGGGGGGCTTCTAGGCGTCCCCCCAAAACTTCCCTGGGGGAACGCTCAGAAGCGCCCCCCCGCCCCCCATTTTCATCTTTTACAATAAAAAAAAATGCAAATTAAAATATTAAAAAGTGTTTAAAAAATTAAAACATAATTAAACCAAAATTAAATTAAACCCTAGACTAACCTAAGAGTCTAACACCTTCCTAAAAACTACCCTCTCACACCAATCAATGCAGCACACTCATTGATGCATATTTGATCACGATGTTGATTCATTTCAACTACTTTTCATTGTTTAAATTTGACTTTAGATAGTAGATACTAATGATAGTCCTTGACTCTTTACTATTTGGTATTTTTTGAGAAATTTTAATCTACTATTAGACTTTTCATTTTTTGTCTATTTTAGTGTTATAACTTCTCTGTGTTAATTGTTCAATATTTATTAGACTATTTCAGACTTCAAAATCTATGGCATTACCCCTAACAAATTTGAAATTTGAATTTAGATTAGCATAATGCTAATAGTTTTTAGTTTTTACATGATAATAGCAAAATAGTTCATTATTATTTACAAATTTGAAATTTGATATGGTAATAACTAAACGATGCACATTCTTAATGATGAATTTAATTTTTAGTTTTACTTTTTACATGGTAATAATTCTTGTTGGGATTTATCATTTCTATATTTTAAATTAATTTTTATGACTTCGACATCCCCCTGTTTTCCCCAATATTTCAAAAAATTTGGGGTGGCTTCCACATGTCACCCTTGTTCGTTTCCCCGCTCTCGCGCTCCCTTGTCCCAAAAACTACGTGAAACATTGTCTAACACATTGTCTTATCGATCAACACTTCACCCAACAGGCGGGGAATTTTACCCTTCGAAGTAACTTTGCATTGTAAATAGCACATACTTCGACAAGTTGCAAGGTATATGAGAAGTCTTATCCTCGAAAAGTATGGCATTGTGAGTGATCCAAATACCCCACAAGACTGAGAATGGAATAGTTCTAAAGATCTTGAATTCTCACCTCTCATAACATTTCTTAAGGCATTCTTCCATAGTTGGCTCAATGCATATATTGTTGAAACCTATCAAATATCCCAGATATCTCCAGGTCCTGCAATGCAAATATGCAATCTCTGAATAGGTGAGTAGTAGTTTCTCCATCATGTCTACACAAAAGACATTTATATTTAGATACCTAGTTTCCCTTGATGTACCCATTTTAGGGGAGTCGTGTTTTCAGTTGTTCCCATTTCCAAAACAAGCACACACTTCCACATTTCATGCAACTTAGCCTTGTACTATGTGATGAGCTCGATAAATGCCCTATTCTTATTCTATCCTCCCAATTATCATTACATTTTCCCTAAGAATGGCCATCTTAACCTTCTCCTTGCATCTTTTTAAACAATTTCATGTATTCTTGCTACCAATGTTTTAAAACTCGAACTTGGACTCAGAATTGAAATCAGTTGAGGGTTAACTCAGACTGGAACTCAGTAATGAATCGGTAATGACTTGGCCGATTTTAATTTAATGACTCGGTTTACTCAAATATACATAAAATAATTAAATTTTAAAGAAAAACAATATTTTAAAGATTCTAATCCATGATTCCAAAGCGTTAGAGACAAAATATCCAAAGTTTTCTCATGTACATACCATATAAGGGTGAATATATCAAAACAGAAAAAAGTGTAGTGTGCAACAGTGCATTACATATCTAGAAGAAAATACATAATCAATGAAGCTTGAATGCCCTGTAGAGTTCAAAAACAGCATGCTATGATGCCACTAGATCATATATCATACATCATACATGTTATTGCTCAACATGATCAACCATCAAACTCATCACCACAGCTAGAACTAGAAGTAGAACTAGAATCAAGACTAGCAATGGCATAGGCAATAGCACCATCATCTAGCTCGAGCTCGAGCTCCTCAAGGTCATCTAAACCTGCAGTAATATTAGTAGTACTAGTTGAATGCCTAGAAGCACGAGGTTATGGTCCATCTTATAGCTTTAGGGTTAGGGTTAGATTCTAAGTTGCACAAAACAAGGAAACAAGGACAAGTTTCCAATGAGCAAGGCCATTTAAAGAAATGAATGTGAAACATAAATCATAAATCATACATATCGAGAAATCATTGCCTATATTGGAATCCTATTCATCAATAACACCCTATGCCTCCCTCCTCTAGGCTCT
Source organism: Pseudotsuga menziesii (assembly GCA_001517045.1). NCBI lineage: Eukaryota > Viridiplantae > Streptophyta > Pinopsida > Pinales > Pinaceae > Pseudotsuga > Pseudotsuga menziesii. The sequence goes on from LPNX010764186.1 coordinate 141,331, forward strand.
AGCCCTTGCCTCTACCTTGAATCTCAAAGTTGATCTTCCAAGGACATTAGTCAACGACTCAACACCCTACAATTTTGATGAAACTTCCTAATCCAATCATTAAAATAAGGTAAAAAATGATTCACGTGCTTAACAAGTGATTTTGCTTGAGAGAAGAGTACATTTTTATTAATGTCATGACAGCGGAGTTCAACAATCAACGCCTCCACTCATATCGGATATATACAAGCTTCATAGTTTCAAAATATGCAAGTAGCCCTGCTTTTATTCTTAACTTCTTTCACTTGTTTGCTATTTGATACCAACAGGTTTCTAGCACAATTTGTAGGTTAACCCTCAGGATGTTTTCAATAGTGCTTCACTGCAAAACACTAAAACCAAGGCTCTCAATAACTTAGAGATAGCACAGCTTGTTCATTTAGTTATCTGCTTTCTACAACTTGACTTAGACTTCATCTTCATTAGGTTCAGTTACCTTCGCAATTTTTTATTTAGATTTAACTTCCAATTCTCCTAAATTCACTTTATGATTTAGTTAGAAAAACAGTCGTAATTTCGTTTTGAATTTTGTCAATATTCTACTAACTCTCATCTAATTCTCTGAAATTTAGAATTGCAAATAAAACAATTAAGAGTCAAGACTTGGAAACTTCAGCTGGGAAACTGCCTCTTGCAATCAACCCTCAAAACCTTGCTATACTGCATGCAGGGGTGGACGGAGTTGCAAGGTTAAAACAAGTGTGGCCACTCAAGTAACCATTTAGACGATGCTGTGGCCATTTTGAGCATTTTGTCAGCCTTTGTGTTATAATTCAATTCACATCCCAAACTTTATATGAATCCCTGTTTGCACCCCTAACTAAATATTGATTAATTTACGGTACTTGATTTCAAAGTTCAAAGTTCAAACTATTCGACAACTCAGTGTTTTATCCCAAGCACTTTCTTGCTGCATTGAGATTTTCCTTGAGGTGAGTCCACTAATCCAGTGGGTCGTGGGGGATTATTGAAAACTTCTGTCAGCAACGGAAATACCAACATTATGCAGGAGGATTTCAATCTTACTCAGTGTTTTATCCCAAGCACTTTCTTACTGCATTGAGATTTTCCTTGAGGTGAGTCCACTAATCCAGTGGGTCGTGGGGGATTATTGAAAACTTCTGTCAGCAACAGAAATACCAACATTATGCAGGAGGATTTCAATCTTTATAATGATGATCAACCTAATTCTGCTACTTGTAGAATCCAAGCCTTGTTGAACATTGTTTTTAGACATCAGAAGTTCTCTGTGAGCACATTGGACACACCCTTATGGTTTATATGTCAGGCTGGTTTTGATAGTCATAAAGACACCTGCATGTTGTGTTGAATGCGTATACCAAGAAATTCTCTTTCACGATGAATAGTTAGGCTTAGTTGATTCTTTGGAAGTGCTTGATAAATGCTACTTTCAGGTTTTGATTAATATGTTAATTTTTTGTTGTATTAAAGTTTTAAACCACTTTGATACTTAGTTTTGTAGAATGAAAACAGCTGTAATCTTGAAGTGCTGTTCTTTTAGTGAATTCGTGATTCATGGTTGAAGAATTGTTATTGGGTTAAGATCAATAGTGTCGGTTACATGTTTTTCCTTTAAAATAGAATCCTAATATTAAAATGTAATGAGAAATTTCTGATTGAAACTATGTTAAATGACAATAGTATTTTACATCTCTGTATAAATTTTACTGAATGGGCATTATGAATAATTATAATACAAAAGGAATCCATCCCATTCAACCACATACTGTCAGGTTAGTTCTATACTGAGCTAGCAGAGTAGAAGCCTAAATTTGTCGTGTTGACTTAAACTTTAATTTGTAGTACATTGTTGATGTGGTATGGTGACATTGTATGGTAAACCTCAAAGAAGAGCTAACATGTGTTCAACTTTGTTGCGCTAATTCAAATACCTTCCCCAACTTTTCCCCTTCAGATTAAACTATTAAATTATAAGACAGTTATAATCTCACGACTACTCCCCATTCAGTTATAATCTCTATGAAGAGCACAGGTATCAAACTTTGATATGAAGAAAATGGGATTTTTTGGGGGTATTTTACTTAGAACAATAAGAAAATAAAAAGCTTAGCTCCAGGTTTAATTTCTGAATAACTTTTCATCAGGAATTTGCACTATGTTTTTAATTTAAGATTTATTTTCTCCATAGAACAAGAATACAGATATAACAGAAAACCATGTGTGGCTATGTGGGTGTCTGTAATACAAATTTGAACAAAACTTCAGACATTCAAGTACATAAGTTGAGAAACACAATTTTGATCCAAGGTCATCTTGATCAGTCACTTAATCGATTCTAAAACAGCTATTAATGACTCTAAGGGATCTCAAACACTTGTAACTTCTTGAATTTTCATTTACTCTTGAATTTTCTCTTATTGTTTCAATTATGATTGTGCATTCATTGTTAAGGCAATTTATGTTGGGCTTCTATTGCTTTTTGTTTTGGTGTCCACATGACACTTTATCAACTAGACATATCTAGGGCAGTTTTTGAGACTCAGTATGGTTTTTCTAAGAAATGGCCTATATGTTGCTAATAGAAGAGAGTAGTTGGTCACACATGGGAAAACGGAGCTCTGGGGTTAGGGTTTGCAGCATGAGGAGCGGCAGGTGATCTCAGCGGGGTGCAGTGGTCTCTCAGCCAGGTCTCTCTCTGCCTCGGGAGAGAGGCCAGTGGTCTGCTCATGGTGGTTTTTTGCTGTTCCGAGGGTTCCACATGGAACTTTTCAGGCGGTTCCGAATCAATCATTTTCACCGAGGTTTTTACCATAGGGTTTTTACCATGGAGACCTGCAACATGGTGGACTACTCCAGCGACCCCCTGGAGACTGAGGAGGTTTGGACAGCTGGGAAGTTATGGGATGAGGTGGTGGTGTTGGGCCATTTGAGGGATTCCGGGGTTTCACCTGGACTTGTTGATCCTTTGCTGTCTGCAGTTGGTTTCTCGCCATCAAAGGTTTTGGTTTTCTCACTGGCTTCGGTTCAGCAGCCTGTTGAGGTGGGCGTGCCGCGGGAGATTGTGCATCGTCTGCCCGAGATTGAAGGGGTTGCATCTTGGAATTCCCTTTTACCGCTTTTGGGCTCGTAGGTAGGTGAAATACTTCATGGTGGAGCAAAGGTTGGAGAATCTTCGCAACAAGGAAGGGCTTTTGACGGAATCCAACAAATGGAACCCTTGATCTGGTTAGGTCAAAATACACTGCAGGATTTGGCCTCCTTCTCAGGTTACTTGAGCACTCACAAGCAGCGGGGATGTTCTAGCCCTAGCACGGGGACAGGTAGCGGTTCTGATGAGAGAGGCGAGGGCACAAAGGTGGGATTGGAGAACCTGCAGAAAAGAGGGAGGAAGAGGTGGGTTAAATCTCGTCACTCGGACTATAATTATGCCCTGGGTGAGGATATGATAGGTAGAATTGAAGCTCGTCAGAATCCTCCTTAACCTCCTTGTGTCCTCTCCAACTTTAAGAAGATCCACTCCAAGGAGATCATAAAGTCCCAAAAAGAGTTCAATCAACCAGCCATCAGGGCCCGAGCTCTTATCCTTTTGAAAACTATGAAGATCAGCCTTCAAGTCTTCCTCAGTGACTACCTCCATCGGCAATTTGTTGTCTTCCTCTTCCACAAAACGAGGGAACAATTGTGCCACTTTGACCACTTCTGCAATAGTGTCTAAGGTCATTGCTAGAAGACATAAAGGGATCCTCTCTCAACATATCTTTGGTGAACAGTTTGGGTTCTTAGAAAGAAGGCAAATCCACGAGGTTGTGGGAGTTGCTCAGGAAGGCCTGCACAGCATTAAAACCAAAAAACTAAAAGGAGTTGTGCTCAAAAATGACCTCTCCAAGGCCTATGATAAAGTAAGTTGGTTCTATATCCGTATGCTTCTTACTCATCTAGGTTTTGTTATTGGTTTTATCAGGTGGATTATGAGCTGCATTACAACAATTTCTTTTTCGGTCCTTATTAATGGGGCGGCCTCCCCCTTTTTTCATTCGAAGAGAGGTCTCAAACAAGGATGCCCACTTTCCCCTTTACTGTTCCTCTTGATAGCAAAAGGGCCAAGTCGGGCATTACAGGAAGCCAAAAAAAAGGGTACTCTAAGGGGAATCGGGTGGCTCATAATCTCTTCATTACGCATCTGCTTTTTGTAGATGATGTCCTAATCTTTTGTACAAGGTCGGTAAGGGACGCTGAAACCCTTCGAGGGATTGTAGAACTGTTCTCCAAAGCTACGGGGATGGAAATAAACTCGGGTAAGTCCACTCTTTCTACCAAGTTGTTGAGGGCAGATGAATTACAAGCTTTTGTAGGGTGTTTCCCCTTCACCCTGCTAGAGGTGGACTCAAGGTTGAAATACCTGGGGTTTCAGCTAAAACCAAATGATTATAGAAAGCAAGATTGGAAAAGGCTTCTCGACAAGATGGAAAAAAGACTAAAGGGTTGGAGCCACAAATGGCTCTCTAGAGCTAGTCAACTGGTCTTGGTGAAGTCGATTTTGGAGGCAATTATGGTTTACTGGATGACCCTGTCCTAGATCCTGAAGGGGACTCTGGAAGCTATTAGGAAAATCTGCTTTCGTTTTTTGTGGACTGGGAAAGAAGAAGCTTTTGTGCATCCTTGGGTGAGGTGGGAAAGAATAGCTCGACCTAAAGCTTTGGGTGGTTGAGGGCTTAAGAACATTGTGCTTATCTCCAAAGCATTGGCGACCAACGGAGATTGCTGAAGACTGACAGCCTTTGGACCCAAGTGGTTACCCAGAAATACTTAGCTCCAAAGTCTGTTGAAGACTGGGTGCGTTCGCCGATAAAATCGCATGTGGGAGGATTGGTGATTTAGAAGGATGTGGTTAATTCTTTCTTGGTGATCGAGACAAATCTGGCCTGGAACATCGATAATGGGAGAAGGCTTAAGATTGGGGAAGACCCCTGGATTGGGTGTGCACAATGACACCTCCTCCCTGAACATACGGTGGCTACCCTGAGGGAGAGGGGTTTTTTTATCTTTCACAATTGGCAGATCTGTTCCAAGAAGGGGGATGGGTACAATCCTAGAGACAGGTAAATACTTTGGGACTTCAGGAACCAGACCAAGCCACGATGTCACTTCTTTATCAGGAACTTAACAGGGGACAGATTATTCTTACAGACAGGGATGATGATCTGGTATGGGAAGGTGATCCGGGTGGTCTCTATTCCCCAAAAGCTGGTTATATCAGTCTTAGTGCAGAGGTGATCATAGGGGATCCAATGTGGTGGTGGAATAAGTTGTGGAAAGTCAAGAGCCCTCCAAAAACCCCACTGTTTATGTGGAACACTTTGGAAAATAAGGCCCCTACGTAGGACAATCTACATAAAAGAAACAAACACAGACCTGGGTGGTGTGCTCTGTGTAAGTCTGATGAAGAATCAGTCACTCATCTCTTTCTGAGATGTCCCTAAAGCAGAGAGGTATGGACAGAATGCTCTCGAATCTCGGGTACGCTTTGTACCTGGGAAGGACGATCGGTGGTTCAGGCATGGGAGTTATGGAACGCAGCAGCTCATCTTAAATCCTTGCTAACACTGCCCCTGTTAGTCATTTGGGGTATTTGATTGGCAAGGAACAATTACATCTTCTCGGATAAAGCTTGTACACCTGAGATCACAGCAGCTCTATCTTGCAGCATCTTAGCTGCATTCCCGCAGCACATTAGAGCAGCAAAACAAAGGGAGACCTTGGCAATCGAAATTGACAAGACGGTACCGTGGGGATTTTTTGACGGTACTGCCCAAAACAATGTTTGTGGGGGAGGGGCCCTACAATTTTCCTTTCTGATTCGCACTACTTTGAGCTCACCATGGGGTTGGGAGAGGGAAGTAATAACTATGCTAAATTATTGAGCCTAAAACTGCTACTGATTTTTGCAGCTGAAAAGGGGTGCCAAAGAATAAATCTTTTTGGGGATTCACTAAATGTCATTAATTGGATAAAAGGGACACAACAATGCAGGCAGTTAAGATTAGCAAACATTCTTTTGTCCATCCGGGAGGTACAGCATAATTTTGATACTTTCTCATGCCGTCATGTTTTAAGGGAAAACAACCAAGAGGCGGACAAGGCCTCGAAGGAGGGCTTGCAACTGGCTCTGGGGGTTTGGAAGATAAAAGAAGTTCAAGAGGGGGTGGCATATGAGTTCTATCACCAGCCGTTCATAGATTGAACACTCCCCGGGGAGTGGGGAGTGGCACTTCATTTTCAGAGTTTACTTTGTGGTTTTAACTTTTATGAACATGTTTACAGAACTTTTATGTTTTTTGGTTGTATATATTATTGCGAAAAACTATCTGGCTGACAAGCCATGTGAATTTTGCCTATTTACAGCAGAACTTGATGTGTTAGCTATATTTTTGTAATAGCTCATTAAAACAGAGTTATGGTATGAAGACAATATGTCTTGGAACAGTCTATTATTACCAAGCAATGCACATTGGATGTGCATCTACAGAATATAATTTTGTTCACACCTGATGATATAAAATTACGCTTTTTTTCCCAGGAAAAAAAAATGTAAATATAATTTGATCTAATAGTAAAAAGGAAGCATTTTCTATAAAAACAAGCCAAATTGTATTGTTGCATTATTCTCCATCTACAATTAAATTTGATTTGTGTGGTTATTTTTTGCATTGTTTGAAGAACTCTGTTTAAAATCAAAATTACTGATTTGTTATATTTCATAGGGATGTGTGGGGAGGAGAATTTGTCCATTGCATTTCATGCATTTTGTGTATGTAAGTACACATTCCATGAGTCCCCACATCCCTGGGACATGAGATTCTTATTTGACATTTTCAGCATGACCCTAGCAGATCAAGGACATAGCAGAAACGTTTGTACATCCTTGACAGCACATCATTTAGACCATAGTTTTTAAAACTGTGCAAACCGAAACAGGAACCAGCCAGTTTGACCAGCCAACCAATGTGGAAACTTCAACTAGCAGAAAACCCAAGTCGGGCACCGATTCAATAACGAACCGGCCGGTTCATTACCTAACCACTCCAACCTGGCCAAGTTCATCAATAACCAACTGGGTCAATGTGCACTCATCCTATGCGATCCCGAACACGTGGATGACATTGTTTTTCTTAAAAAAAACAAAAAATTTAACCCTAAATCATTGCTGAAGGAGTCCGGGAGTTGGAGTTGACTGTTGGAGACTTGGAGAATCAGCTGACTGCAATTCAGGCTTCAGCATTTGTCTGTCAATTGTTGCCTGTAGCCTGTGGGCTGTGACTGTGAGGCTGAAGTCTGAGACGTGGGTGTAGGCCTGTGGCAGCGTGCCTAGTAATTGTGGCTGTCCGTTGTAGCTTGTGAACTGTGGGTGGGAGTGTGGCTTGTGCCTTGTGGATTGAACTTTAGGCTGTAGGATATATATATAGAGAGAGTAGACTTCGCATATTATGTTTTTAATTGTTTGAAATCATAGCTTGGAATGTTAATTTTTTTCATTAAAATTGTCATTTTTTTGTATTTTTTAAAAGTTCGGTTCACTGAAATCAAACTGCTCCAGTTCATTACCCATTCCGGTTCCAGTCCAAGTTGACCCTTGACCGGTTCGACTCCCGGTCCCGGTTTTTAAAACATTGATTAAAACTGAACAATAAAATTTAAACAAAAATAGTGACTGTGTTTATTGCACTGAGAGTAGCGAGCTGTTCTACAGCCCAGTATAGGGGAGATGTTTCATGTAACGTAATGTAACGTGACGCTACAAAAAAATAAAAAAGTAAAAAAAAAATAAAATTTGACGTCGGCTCACAATTACCAAAAATAAAAATTAAAAAAAATTAAAATTTCCATGTTGGCTAATGGGTTGCCAAAAATAAAAAGTAATTGAAAAAATTCACACCTCAAGAAATTGGATCCCTCTCGATGCTTGATAGATCCAAGTTTATGACGGATCTATGCTAGTAAAATATTTTGTCCGTCACATTATGGTCCAGGTCTAAGTAACTGGATTTGACAATTTTTCACCTTTAAAATCGAAATTCACTGAATTTTTCTGCAAGCCAAATTTATTCGTTTAAATTCGCCGAATTTCAAGCCAATTTCAAATCCGAACTGTACCCAAATTTCAAGGTCAATTAAATCGATGAAATTTGCCTTGAATTCTCGCCTTAAAATTTGGTTTAATTCGTTTTTTTGGGGGGGTGGGCGCGAGTAAACCCTTATATAAATTTGGGGGCGCTGAACTCTTTCATGTGAATGACATCTAAGAGTCGAGAGTGTGAGTCTTGACCGAGAGAGTGGACTACAGGCTATCATCGCATGACTGAAGTCTATGTTTGCAATGGTGTTTGCAGTGAGTTTGCACTGTGCACTTGCATTTGTGACCCATCACCCATCTCGTCGACAATCTCATGGACAGTGGACTAGTCTGACACTCATTCTACAGCTACAGCCAAGTGCCAACGGCCATAGGTTGAGCCTTGAAAGTTGAGGCTAGGGACCACTGACCAAGAAAGAGTTTGGCGCCACCAAATTTACGCTTGATGTTTAAATACACTATTTATATATTAAAATAGCACATGGTTTAAAATTTGAATATGATTAAAATTTAAGTACTTTTATTGTTATAAATATAATGTATTCATAGTTTAATGAGCATATTGAATTTTATGCAAATTTATCATATATTTTTTAATTTCCAATTTTATAGTCTCTCTAACTTCATGCCGAATTTCAATGCCGAATTTTTGTAGAATTTCAAGGTCATCAAATTCAAACATGAACTCAAACCAAGGACTTGGGTCCAGGTTGCCAAATGTTGTGACAATGACCCAAGTTCAAATCCTGGTAGGCATGCTCCCTCCTTTCTTGGGGTTTGTTAGATGTGGCTATTGATATTGATGTAGCCTTCAAGCAATTATTATAACTATAAAATGTGTCATTCTTCGCTCAAGTGTGGGAGGGTGTTTCCAGAAGGACAAAAGTCGTGATCCAGATGGTTTGCCAGTCTAATTCTATCTGGATTTCTTTGTTATATTAGGACCGGATCTTTTAAGGGTAGTCAAGGAATCAAGAACTAATGGTTGCATTCATGCCCCTTTCAATGCCAACCTTCATTGCCCTAATTCCCAAATCTTCAAACTCCGGACGAATTTAGACCCATCTCATTATGTAATGGGATTTACAAGATTATCACAAAAATCATTGCTAGGAGAATCAAAGGGATCTTATCAAATGCGGTCTCCATACAGCAATTTGGCTTCTTCAAGGACAGGCAGATTCATGAAGCAATAGGAGTTGCCCAAGAAGGTCTTCATAGCATCAAAACCAGGAATATCAAGGGAGCAGTCATCAAAATTGATCTATCAAAAGTGTATGACCGGGTTTGATTGGATCTACCTCTGAATGATTTTAACACACATCGGTTTCGAGGTAGATTTTATCAACTGGATAATGGACTGTATGCAATTAGTCTCCTTTGCAGTCTTAATAAATGGAGCAGAATCTTCCTTTTTTATAGTTGAAAGGGGTCTTCGTCAAGGGTTCCCTCTCCATTACTTTTCCTATTGGTGGCGAAAGCTCTTAGCAGATCCCTGATGGAGACTGACCGAACTGGAAGCTATAGTGGTATTTGCATCTCCCAGAACCTCAGCATAACTCACCTCCTCTTCATAGTCGACATCTTAATCTTCCGCAATGAAAGTAGAAGGGACAGAGATAAATTAGCAAAAATCAAGACCCTTTTCAGCAAAGCCACAGGTATGGTTATTAATGAAAATAAATCCACCTTTTCCTGCCTTATAACTAACATGGATGAAGAGAATTGCATCGCTTCAAAGCTTTTTTTTGCAAATCTGAACTTTGAATATGGGCATAAATATATGGGTTTCCACCTGGAACCCAACAACTACAGCAAAGAGGACTAGTCGGGGATTATTTCAAAAATTAACAAATGGCTCAAGATCTGGAACCTAAGGTGGCTCTCAAGGGCTGGCAGATTGGTCTCAGTCAACTATGTCCTCAAAGCAATTCCTGTATACTGGATCTCTCTTGCTTGGGTTCCAAAGGCATTTTAAAGAAAATCTGAACGATCTGGTTCTCTTTCCTTTGGAGAGAACAACAAAAATCCTTCTCCCGGTTAGATGGGATAGACTGGCTCTTCCAAAGGCTACTGGTGGGTGGGGACTGAAAAATATACTTCTTTTTTCCCAAGCATTGGCAGCAATAATCATATGGAAACTGATCTCTACACATTCTTTATGAACGGAAGTAATAATAAAGAAATACATTGCGATAAACTCCCTAATAGAGTGGATCCATAAGCCTAATAAGAAGCAGAATTATATGTTGAATCTTTGGAAGGCTGCCTTGAATGCTTTTGATCTCATTCGAAATCATCTAGCTTGGCAAATAGGAAACGGTCAGAACTGTAGATTTGGGGGTAGATCCCTGATCCTTTTATTGTTAAGGGATAAAGGACTCTTCTCTTTATCTCAGATCCCAGACCCAACAAGTACCTCTTTATGGAATCAAGGTTGGCTTGAGGCATTACAGTTGAACTTGAGGGAGAGCACACCATAGAGTGGAACATCTACACTTCTACCTTAAGAAGAGCCCATATTAGAATTACAGAGCAAGAAGATGAGCTGATATGGGATGCAGATACTCACAGCACTTACACGCCAAAACAAGGTTATTTGCAACTCATTTCCAATTCTTTAAACAGGGACATAAAATGGTGGTGGAAGAGATTATAAAAGCTAAAATGCCCGTCAAAAGCAAAACTTCTCATGTGTTGTATCTTAGAAAACAAAGCACCAACATGGGATGTTTTGCAAAAAAGACGCTTTGAGGGACCAGGATGGTGCTCACCGCGCAAGAATCACTCTGAAAATACCCTCCATCTCTTTGTGAAGTGCTCTTTTACAAAACAAGTATGGCAAGAGTGCAAATATCTTTCCGGAAAAGATTTCCAATGGCAAGGAGATATTATTGAAGGAATCTTTCAGGGGTGTCTACAGTATAGAGCTTTTTCACAGGCCAAAGTGCTACCGTTGATCATATGTTGGGGGATTTGGTTGGCCAGAAACAAATCTCTCTTCCAAGAAAGTGATCATCCCTAAACTCGTGGCCAGCCAAAGTTTAGGGATCTTATCCTACTTCCCACAAGAAAAAGAAGGGGTATCGATTAGGACAGTCACGGAAAAAACTATTAAGAAAAATATTCCGTGGGGCTTTTTTGATGGCACGGTTCAAGGAATTCCTCCAAATTGTGCAGGGGGCAGTGTTGATTTTTGTACCTAGGAAAGTGTTCCCCTAGGTGACTTTAGCCTTAGTCACTTAGAAAGGGGAAATTAAAGTGACCATTGCATTAAATGACTTGAGATGAGCATTTAATGTGACTTTAGAGATTAAAGTCAAATTTTTATAAATTTAAGTGGGTGAGTGAATTTAATATTTATGAGATTTAAATGAGAGCATTTAATCTCATCCATTGATCTAGTCTAAACTCAGCCATTGGATTAGATGGCTCCTCACCTACCTAGGGTTTAGACAAAAAACAAGGGAAAAAACATTATTTAATCTCATCCATTGATCTAGTCTAAACTCAGCCATTGGATTAGATGGCTCCTCACCTACCTAGGGTTTAGACAAAAAACAAGGTAAAAAACATTTTGCATTCATTCTTGAGCAGAGAGAAAGAAAGAAGAGAGAGGAGGCACGAATTTCAAGGCAGCTGAGTTTCCAGGCAGCACAAAAATCGAAGTGAAGGATTTTGGTACAGCACACATCCCAAGGAGACCATACAGCTGAGTTATTTGGGGCACAGAATTCGAGGAGATTCTGGGCACATTTACTGAGAAGGTTGGCACAGATTTCGAGGCCGTACCCTGCACAAATTTCGAGGCCATGCAACACAGTTTTTGATGTCCGTACCTTTTGCACATAAATCAAGGTTACATTTCTGCACAAATTTCGAGGCTGTGGCACAAAAATCGAGGGACTGTTTTGGCTCAGATTTCGAGGCTCAGTTTTGGCACAAAAATCGAGGAGGTATTTTAGCACAGAAATCGAGAAAGTCTAGGTGCATTTAATGCAGTAGAGATAAGTTGTACTTCTGCTGTACTTGCTGTTCCATTTTACTGAAGAAATAAAAATACTCTCTCTCCTATCAGGTTTTCCCCTAGTGGGTTTTTCCTGGCCATGTTGCCAAAAATTTATTGTGTTTGAAAATTTCATGGTGTCCATTTATTTCATTTTCTGTCATTAAAAGTTGAGTTACAGCAGTTTTTATTTCAGTCTGAAAATTTATGTTATTTCCAGCCTTATGCATTTCCGGGTTGGGCATTAAACTGAGATATTTTTGACATTTAAACAGATGGCTGAAACTGAGAAAAATTTATATGGTATCAGAGTTGAGTGGGACAGAAAATTAATTTTTGTAGACAGTAAAATAATTTCCAGAATTGTGAAAATTCCTTTTGACAGTAGAACAGCATTTTGTTGAAACTTGTTCTTTGAAAAATATGACTTCTACTGGACTGAGAATGGAGGATAGGCATGACGGGGCTGGGAATTTTGTCCCATGGAAGGCCAGGATATTGCTTGTGTTGGAACTTGGAAGAGAATGAGCTATGGGATGAGGTAGTCAATCATACTACTGCTCACCCAATTGTCATTCCCAATGCTACCACAGATCTAGTTGCGTTGGCTGCCTTCAATAAGAAGCACATTAAGGCCAGAAGGATAATTCTTAATGCAATTAAAGACCATGACATCCCTCACATCTTGAGTAAAGACCAAGCTTATAAGATGTGGGATGCTTTGACCGGATTGTTTCAGAGCTCAAACAAGAATAGGAAGATGGTTTTGAGGGAGAAGCTGAAGAGTATCAAGATGGTCAAAGAGGAGGTTATGTTGACTTACCTTACTAAGATCTCACAGGTAAGATGAGCTTGCAGCAGTTGAGGAGATTGTTCTTGGTCCAGAGCTAGTGCGGACAGCTATGAATGGGGTGTCAAAGCCTTGAGTTGTATTTGTGGAGGCTTTGGTTGCTAGGGAGAACTTACCATCTATGGGACAGGATGTGTGATGATTTTGTCCAGGAGGAGACTCGAAGGGATCTTGTGCAGGGCAGTGCTTCTACTCGTAGGGAGGATGAGGAGGATGTGGCTTTGACAACAAAGGGGAAGAAGAAAAACAAGAAGGGTGGGGCCAAGCAGCGGCATGGGCAGAAGAAGGATTTGAGCACTGTAAAGTGCTTTGCATGTCAAAAAATGGGACACTATGTTGGGCAGTGTCCTAACAAGAAGAAGAAGAAGAGGCAGCAGACAGCAGCTTCGGCAGAGATTGGGAATTTTGCAGCTAGATTTCAAAGAGAGTTTTCTCTGTGCACTGGGCATACTAATAGAGAGAGAGCACCTATTATCACCAGTGCAAATGTTGATAGTGAGAGGGAGTTTTCCTTGTTGACAGACCATTCCTACAGTGCATCTACTTCCAGCACTTGGTATATTGATAGCAGAGCTTTGAGCCACATGACAGGTGCTCGAGAGATGTTCTCTGAGCTCTCACAAACAGAGACTGATGTGGAGGTGGTGTTGGGAGATAACTCAGCCGTTAGAGCATTTGGGCGTGGGACCATTACCTTTCAGAGGGAGTCCATGAGTCCCATGGTTTTGAGAGATGTATTGTATGTACTTGGGCTGAAAAAGAACTTGGTTTCAGTTTCCATGATCGAGGATCAGGGTCTTGGGGTGTCCTTCCTAGATGGACATGTGCGTGCGTTTCCCAAGACTGCAGGACCATCTGCTTCATTTGCCATTGGATTTAGATGTGGAAAACTGTACAGGGTCTTATTTCAGCCTCAGCATGCCTTGGCACATAGCAGCGGCAACGAGCTTTGTGAGTTGTGGCATAGGAGGATGGCTCACTTGCATCATCCAACTTTGAGGTTGTTGAGACACATGGTTACAGGTTTACCTGAGTTCAACACGGAGCAGAGTGATGTTTGCAGGGGGTGTACTTTGGGAAAGTACACCAAGACTGCTTTCACGATCAGTGATAGCAGGTCAACAGGGATTCTTGACTTGATACATTTAGATTTGTGTGGACCTATGTCATATGCTTCTCTAAGAAGATATGAGTACTATGTGACATTCATCGATGATCATTCCATGAAGACCTGGATCTACTTCCTGAAGAGAAAGAAATCTAAGGAGGTCTTGCAAAGGTTTAAAGAGTTTAAAGCTCTTGTCGAGAACCAGATAGGGAGGAAGATACGAGCTCTCAAATCGGATAACAGGGGTGAGTATACCTCCAAGGAATTTGATGGATATTGCAGACAGAAGGGCATCAGGAGGCAGTTGACAGTTCCATACACTCCAGAAGGGCATCAGTGACAATGTGCAATCTCTGCATCCATGTGAGGAGGGACTCTGTGTGAGGCCCCCGATCCACCAGTGAGCCACTCCTGAGTGTAGAACTTGGGGTTCAAGGAGTGGGCCAAGCAATGCAAAGGTGTGCAATTCTTATCCCACCTGGAGATAAGAATATCCCGAATAATGGTCCATAAGTTCTCTGCCGATGTCCCATACTCGGGACACTCATTCTCCATGACAATGGACCTCATGGACTCAATCATGGAATCCCACCCCTCATAAACCTCTGCTAGGATGGGCTGGTCCGTGTCTGCAAACCGCAACAAAGAAATGATGGGCTCCATGATCTTAATGCTAAGATCTACCGTGTCCCACCAACCACCATCTAACACCCTGTCTTTCACCTTTTGTGAAGCAACCTGATCCGTCCTTCTCCAAAAAGACCAAAACTCTGAAATCACCATGGACCCAAGAGCAGTTTTGACCTCCCTCAACCTCTTCAGCATGA
>LPNX010764186.1:157725-221758 GCA_001517045.1 Pseudotsuga menziesii
AAAACTCCTTCACCTGCACATAAAACTCACTCTCAATCAATTGCTTCATTCCAAATGACAAATAGAAAGACAAAAAGTTGAATTTAAGTGAACACGACTGTCTTTTTCGGCCGATTATGTGTCTTGTTTTTTGGGTACGTGTCCGGTTTTCGAGACACGATGAAATTTCATGTCCGATTCGATGTGGAGTTCGTGTCCCAATTTAGGATTCGACCGAAGGTCGAATCGGCCTCATGTCGGACACGAATCGTGTCCGATTCGTTCCCCACGGGACACGAGGGGGGTAGAGGACGAATCTGGTTTCTTAGTCAATAAGTAATTTTGTTTTTTATATAAATAAAATTACAGATTTTTTTCTTCGAACAAAAAAAAGTGCGGGAGGGTGAGAAGAATTATTTGTGTGTTTACCATCCATGAAAAACACAAGTTAATATATATATGTGTGTGTGTGTGTGTGTGTGTGTGGATATGTATATCAACCTCGAGGATTAGCTCAAGCGGTCATGAGCCAGGAGTGAGATCTCTTCCCCTAAGTCACAGGGTTCGGCAAACTTTATCCATGGAATTCGAAATTCGCCGAACTTGAAAAAAAAATCAAGTTCGTTTCGGTTCGGTGAATCTCAACACCGAACCTCAATCTGAATCGAAAGCCAAGGCGAATTTCAAGCCAAATCGAACTCAAAGGCGAATGTAAACATGAATTTGAAGTCCATTTTCAAGGAATTCTTATGGCTTTGAGCCATGAGGTTCGGGCAACCTTAATGTAATTGGGCGCCAAGTTCCCGCATTACTCTACGCACACCCACCAGCGTTAACCGTCTGTAACTCAGGTCTACGACCTCAACTCTTCGTCACTTGAAGTTTCACTTTCGAAATAAAGCTACCCTCACAGTTTCTCAACCCCTTGTCTCTCAATCTCAGGCTATGGTCTATGCTCGAGCTGTGCCTGTCTCGACCCCCATCTCGGCATTTAGAAATTGATTCAACACATTTGAGTGTTCTTATGAGAAACCAGGGAAATAATAGTTTGGTCGGTATTCTTCTTTATAAATTCCATTTCAACAGCGACATTCCTTACAATTTTAATTGGATAGCGGTAAATTTTATTCAACAGTGATATTCTTCATTTATGTATTTGCCATGTTTTATATAATATAATTTATAAAATTATTGTATATTGTAAATATAGTTCATAAACCTTATTATTATTTTAAAGTCGTATTCTTTTATATTATATTATAAAAATTTTATATTGGGAAAAAATATATATATTGATGAATCTAATGTCAAACCTCATTTCAAACATCATCTGAAAAGCCAAATTCGAACCCAAATTTCATGGTTGTCGAACTCGAATTCGAACCTGAACCATGTGACATAGCTCTTCCCCAAAAAGTTGGGGAGGTCTGATCCCCTTGGGGTTAGGCTCCATAACCCATGCTGACAGTTTACCCCGTTTACCATCCAGGGATCATAGGGAAGTACTAAGAGGGTTTCCCGCAAGATTATTCCTTGGAATATATATATAGATATAGATATAGATATAGATATAGATATAGAGAGAGAGAGAGAGAAGTCTTGCATATATTTTATATAATACTTTATTAGTTTATTATACTATTTAAAATATTATAAAATATTTTTTTCTACATTTTATGGAGAATCTTCCCCTGAAATTTGGAAGGTCTCTCCAGACATCTCCAGATTGTGTTCCCACATCCCTGAACAGTTGTGAAACATAATAAATTTGGTATCATAAGTATTTTCTAAACAGTGAATAACAGTAACATGGTATCCAAGCCGTTTTGGGCTGTTTCTGAATTTCCTAACAAGGTCATAAATCATTGAAATCTCTAACTGGACATCCTTGTGAAAATGGAGGGCCGCTACATGTTTGCTTGACATTCTTCTAGCTTAGACAGATACTTTTGTTTCTTGATCAAAGGTGAGCAACGTTCCATGGTCATTTTTCAATCAGATTTCTACAGGCCTTATTCAGATTTCTACGGACTTACGGTGTGAAAGGTAGCCTGGCTACAATTATGAAAGAGTATTTCATGATGATCTATATATTGTAATATTTCTACAATCAAATAAAATACTATAAAGAAAATATAAACCAATGCAAATTACAGTACACATTAAAACAAAGAAGTCCTAAATAAAATTAAAATCAAAGATGAAAAGGTACTTTTCATGTGAAGAATCCTTCTATATAAATTACAATGTATATTAAAAAGCAATGCTTTGAAATAAAAATATGATTTTGAGCAACAGCATTTCATAAGACACATAGTTATTAGTGATTCTAATATTTCAAGTAATTAGAACATTCAAAAGAACTACACACACAAAGTGTTAAAGATTAAAGTGCCAAGCATAAAAGATATCTTGATTTTTACCTTAGGGACCATATCAACATTGTAGTCTCTACTGGGTCCGAGATGAGCAGGAGGCTTATCGTTACCTCGAAACTTCTTCCAAAGCTTCATGTAGCATTGAAGATCGAAATAAGAGATAATGCAATGCTGATAAATAGGAACACATCCAAACTAGACCCTTTATGGAATACTACCAACAACCATATCACATACCTGGATGAGATTAAGAGAGGTAGATTCCCCTCCATAGTAATCATTTCTGTCCATGTGGAGCACCTAATAGACAAAGAACTTATGTATGTCAATCATAGTAGGGAAAAGAAGTCCAAATAAATCAGAAACAATAGCAATAAGCTGGAAATTCAAGTTCTTTGACACACAGGTGCGTGTGTACAATCTGGTTCATTTCCCTGCATTAAAATTTCAAATAATTGACAACCAATATCCAACTCCAACAAATATCTATCAGAAGTTTTTTTACTATGAATTATGATCATTGCTACGATCTCTATTTTCAGGGTGATACAATCTTTTCTGCAAGTGCCAAAACATCATATACTTTGGAGATTTTTCTGAATATATTCTTAATTATTTGTCTATCCTAGTATGCTAATCTGGACAGGCATTGAAGAGATACTGCCACTTCTATAAAATTGAACTCTAATAGATTTTCAGTACAACTGCTATTGAAAGATCACATATCTTCGACAGAAGTCCAATACAGGAATAATTAGTATGCAGCATAATCTGACTCGAGAAACCTATCAAGAACAAAATTAAGTTCAGCAGGAAAGAAGAATATGACTGGACACTTGAGTCAATGATTATATGGCACCATGTAGCTAGGTACTATATAGTATAAATACCCTTGCCATCAGGGCAATCAAAATAGCAGATGTGGAACACCTTAATGAGAAACTGAAGCATCTCAAAAAAGTTCTTAAGAACAGAAGAATGGTTGTGCTCCCTTACATTCAAAGGATAACTGATCAAATTGCAAAGGTTGTTAAAAAAAAGAACATTAGAAAAGCTATTACCCACCAACTCCATGAGAAACATGCTGGAAAAAACTAAAGATCAAATTGATCCTAAGCAGAAGAAGGGTGTTTATTCAATTCCATGCTCATGCAGCAAGGTGACCATTGATACGACTGGTCACTCAGTGAAAGTAAAATTGAAGGAGCACTGTACAGATATCATATATGATAGAGCCAAAAAGTCGACACTGTCTGAGCACTTTCAAAAATCCAATCATCATACATGCATTGAAGAGGCATGAGCAATCACAACCAAAGAGCATAACAATGTGATACAAATCCAGGAAATTGTCACAACAGAAAAACATCTGCATAATTTTAAAAGGGACAATATTATCATTCTGAGCAAATCTTGGAGGCCATTGATTCACATCCTTAGAAACAAAAACAATAATAATTAATCTATTAACTGATTGAGGTTTCTGGCCAGCATATTGTGGTATGCCACAGACCTTGATTAGCTTAATTACATTAATATTAATTGGTCTTCATTAATATTTGTGATGGACTCGGCTACGTAGTCTGAAACGTATATTGAGTACCATAGATTTTCAGTGTTCACACATGCCTTCTATAAAGAAACTTGAAGAAAAGAGAAATTTTCCCCAGTTAAATCTAAAAAGGATTTAATGCCCCAAAAAGATAGGGGCATTGGCATTAAAGGAAATCCCATTATGGCAATGGCGTTGGGACCAAAATGGATTGGAAAGTCTATATTTCTCCTTTTTAAGACTGGAAGCAAATCCTCTTAATAAATATCATGGAGGAGTTAACTGCATAAATTTCATAACTAATTTAATGCAAAGTCCAACAGAAACAATTATTTTTGTATAATGGATTGGACTAGACAGGAGAAGGGCAAAATGATAGGTGAAAAGGAATTGTAAAGTCAGATCCAAAGCCATCCTAGGGTTGAGGGGATTCTTCCCCATTCAGGAAATAAGGAATGCTTTACTAAAATCTTCATTGTGGACAGTGTCCTGATGCTTGATTTGTATACAATAGTGATAATACCCTGCTAGGGCAGGATGGAAGATAGAAAGGGGGGGATAGCTGAATTCCTTAAGCAACCTTTGAGATAATATAGGATACTTTATTAATATCCACAAATGACCAAGGAAAAGGTCAATGTCACCAAAAAATGCAATCAATCATCCATTGACTCAGCGGGTGTCAAGGACATGCCCAAAAAATACAAAGAAAAAGTGGATAGGATAAAATCTTTAAAACGCCAATAGATGAAAGAAAAGAGCCTCCTCAAAGTAGGATAAAAGTCCAAACCGTAAAAGTTGTAAAGCTCTAGCTCATCTAAGAAATGGCAGTAGAAGTAGAAGTGTAAAGGGAGGTGAAGGAAGAAGAAGAAAAATCCCCGCCATCCTCAACACTGTGAAGGTGTTTTTGCAAAGTGTATGATGTCCTCTAGGAAGAAATCAAGGCTAAGTCAAGTTGGCTAGGTAATCCTAGGATGAGCACTTAATTGAGAAGAGCAGTCTCTCATAATATTTGAGCCAAGGAGAAAAAGTCCATGATGGAAGCCTTGTTGTCGAACTAACATGGTGGCAACGGATTCGGCTAAGAGGACTCATAAAAGTGGAATGTTTGTTGGCGTAGAGAAAACAGGTCCAATTTCTCACAAATTTCCCGCCAACAAGATCCAATGCTAGTGAGTCTTCCTTAAGTTTATCGCCTCACCAAGATAGGTTGAAAGAAGGATGTGATGAGTCTAACCATATTGGGTTTGGATAGGCCACACAACCTCATGTTTGTGGATAATAGCCCCTTAGATGTATAAAGCCACGCAGCTCTAAACGGAGTAGCATAATAAAATTGCGAGGGGGAAACCAAAACCAAGAACAAGCAATGAAACCTCCCCTATATCTCGTAGTAAATGGGACATTTGGAAAGAAGGTGCTCCTCAAATTCAGTCTCCTAGAGATGACAACTAATAGGCCTCTCAGACCACAAGATGTGGAAGCAAGACCCCAAGGTTGTATACACAAGGACGATGAATATAGTCAAGATAAACAATGAGACCATCCTAAAATGAGTAGCTTACAAAAGAAATCTTATTTCTTCCTAAAAGTTGCACATTCATAGCAACTTGCACAAAAACAAGGTATATAGATCAATTGACATGCAAGCTTTGTCAGAAAGAGGAGGAGGTAGACATCTATTCATGGAATGTGATTATGTCAATGTAACTCCACGTCTGCACTCAAAGGATCTTGATCTGAACCCAAACCTTGTCTATTATGTGAACAAGGTTAGCAATTTTGTTATTGTGGAATGAGATCTATCCATTTGGAATCAAGGTTTAGAATGTCTGTAAGTCAATGAAGGAATCAATGCCAAATTTGTTTCAAGTCTATTTTGATCATAAGAATTCAAGCAATTTTTCAAGAGGCATAACCAATGTTGGACTAGAGTGTTGCAAGTGCTCTAAGTTGGCTATCAAAATTTGTTCTAGTCTCCTATAAAAGGAAGACAATAAAAAGAGAGATCCATGTCATTACTCATTTAAAGTTGTTGATTAAATTTTTAAGAGATATTGCAAGCTTTGTTTCAACTTTCGACAAGGGTTAAAGAAAGAATTTGGGAGCTATATATGTTAAGTGCCAAAATGGAAATGAAGCTAAAGAAGTTATGGGGACCTATATGAAAGGTCTAATGAAGATCACCGATGATGAAATTGAATTCAAGGGGTCTCATCCAATGTCCTAACTTTGCAAAGAAAAAATGAAACAAGAAATTGCTTATCCAAGATCACTTTAGGGCAATAATAGAACATGGAAAGGAAACTATGTTCCACAATGTGCAAGAATTGAATCTCTTGCAGTGGAAGCAAAGGATCTCATGGTAAATATTGAGGCAACTAGTCCAATACATTATAGAACAATAACAAGGGTTCAAGTCTCCCCAATGACCTTTATGCCTGTGCTCCTACATGTGTGCCGGTACTTGCAAAAGCGACTAGGACCATGCTCAAGTTCAAGGCAACTTCAACAAGATAGATACCCCCACTCATGTCTCCTTAGAAAAATGACTTTTATGTGAATGTTGTAAATTGGCTACAATAATCGTAAACACTCCCAAATTGGGGAAGGGAGAACTTGCCACATCTTAATAGTCAGAAACCAATTAAAAAAAGGTCATTCACAAATTCATTGTCTGTAACAACTTTAAACAAAGTCGTATATTATCAGAAAGGTACACATTGTGGCTTTATGCTTAGTCTTTAATAACTATAGATAGGGGTGGTATTCATTAATGCACAATTTTCATCTAGATTCTACACATTTATTAATTCCCAAGATAAAATAATATCAAATTTGTCGTTTTTTAAAAGACTAGCAATTATTGTCAAGTTAGAAAAGACAGGCCCAAAGCTTAACTCCAATTCTAGAATTTCAATACCATGTCGCCCAACTCACTAAAAAAAACTTAGTAATTGTATCAAGGAAGCAAAAGACAATGCTAATCAGATAAAAGTTAAAACCTAGAGTTCAAAATCTTCAAAATTGATTACAATGCTATACAACAAAAACATCATGGGCATGATATCACAAAAGTTAAAATGTGCAAAATATTTATTTTGACTTTAAAAAGGTAGGTTGCATGGCTTAACCTCAACTCTTCCGATTTAAAAGCCATATGTCCAGCACCAACAGATGCAGGGATCAATAAGCATACAAGGAGAACATATAAAAAGCATTCAGAAATGTCAAATAGCTTTTCCTCATGATTCGAATTTCGTACATTTAGACTTGAAAATCTGATCCATTCCTTTAAAATTTCTTTAATAAGCAAAGCATGTAATTTATCTCTCCTAGGAAAATCCTTCACATAGCCAAATCTCCACTTTTATCCATAATTACAGCGTGTGCCCTAATTATTTTCCTTAGTATTATTGATCTTTGCTTGGAAGTGGAACCATAATCTGTTTAAGTGTCTAAAAGCAATGTAATTTGTTGATTTCTTGGTCCTTGATTTCATATTTTATATTGTATTTTTTCTTTCATTGCTATGTTTCCCTTATAGGCAATTTCATCCATATACGATATATATTTCAACACTTTAATGTAACAGGCTTCCATTGTTATAATTTCAACACTTTCAACCATACACATAGCTTCAATGAATGCATCAATTGGGTGTAGCTAGAGTGGTTGTGAGAAAAAATGTTGCCCTCCCTGCCCGAGTTAAAATCCCACTGTGACATGTTGATCTTAGTGAGCCGATTGTTGATGAGCCATATATAATCTATTCATGAGTACTTGGCCTGGCCTTGTGCCCTGAAGAATCTAGGGTTTACCCTCAGTACCATCCTCAGAAAAAGGGGAAGTGCCCAGAAGGTTCCCCCAGGATATGTAACTAGGAAAACCAACTTCCTTTAATGCAACAGCTGATAGAAAAATATGCAACAAAGTACGGTGGTTTTCTGCCTTCTACTTGAGTCAGTATGTTCACTGATCAGAAGAAAAAATGCTATTACGCAAATAGATATAACTTTATGAGTTCAAAACAAACAAATATCTATTTTCAGTAAATATTGTGAAAATTCAAGTATTGATTATTAAACCCAAAACATATTTAAGTGGTGTCAAAGATGAAATTTGAGAGTAACCTCCCATATATACTTTGGCAGAACTCATTTCTGTGCAACAAAATTCCTCAACTTCACAGACAAGTGATGAGCTTATTACCACAATGTATAGAATTATGTATTGTTAATAAAAGTTGATTTAAAATGCTGCGGATCCTACAGTGTCTTAATGACTTACAAAGAGAACTGAAGTGTACTCCCATATATACCTTGGCAGCAATCATTTCTGTGCAACGAAATTCCTCAACTTCACAAAGAAGCGATGAGTTTATTACAGTAATGTCTAGATTTATGTTTAAGTTAAAATGCTGCGGATCCTACATTGTCTTAATGAGTTACAAAGAGAACTGAAGTCGATATACACATAAGTGAACATTGATGAGAACGATCACACCAGGAGAAGTGTAAGAGAGAAATGGCTACAGCAGGACACATTGTACACTATATTTCATTAGGTATAAGTTATAACTATATATAGGAGTGAAAAATTGGTAGATGTAGAATATTTCATCTATAGACATGAGGCTTCATTTTTAACTAAGTCTCCCATGATATATTTACATTCAGTAGTGGAAGTAGGTGGCATATTGCCATATACATTATATAAAAAAACAAAGTCGCATCAAAAGTGAAGAGACAATAAAATTCCCAGCCTGCATCCACAGTACAAAGGACTTATTTAGATTGTGAGAGACAGTTGGGGTGAACTGTGAACTGTGGCACAATTTCAAAGAGAATGGCACTGCAGCAGCATTTGTTGGTTGGATCCCATGCAGATGATAGTGACATAGTCACTTGTAGTCGAAAATCTACCCAGTTGAAGAAATCTTATCAAACAACATAATCTTCATAAAAGCTTATCCAGGGCACATGTATTTACTAGAAGCAGTTTCCAATGACAGATAATGTCTTAGCATGGAAGCCAGACAGTTCATATCTTATCTCTCTCCAACGGAGAATATTAAATACTATACTTGTGAAGTCAGTAAAGGTTTGCATATCGACAATGCCCAGTTTTTATCTAAAACTAACTGTTAACACATATCTTGTAAAAGCATGAATGGGAATGCAAATCTGCATGAATTCTCTCACACACACGGTTCAGGGTCTCTTGCAGCTATCAAAGGCATGCTGCCATTAACAATGCGGAACAATTCTCTACTGATTGTTACACGGCCTTTGTAATAACAGACCAGGAGATCAATCCCTACATCTCAGCTTGTACACACAGATAGCACAGGCCTGTCGCAGAATAGAAGCTATCAAAATCTTGTGACCATCAACAATGTGAATGTTTGCTCAAATGGTTATATCATATATGCAATGAACAATGTGAAATTTTGCTCCATCGACTATTACATAATATTTGTAAACAGATTAAACGGCCAATCCCTGCAGAGTCACCTTGTGAGCCATACAGTATACAGAACCTATCCCACGAGAATAGTTGTGAAATGTCAACGGTCATCGACAATCATAAGCAACAGATCAGACTATCAATCTCCATGAAATCACTAGCAGTACAGAAACTATCCCACAATAATAGTTGTTAAAGACCAAAGGTCATTAACAACTATGGCTCTAATTGTTATGGAATATTATTAGTACGCAACAGATGAGGATGTCAATCTCCGTGGCATTACCTTTAAAACATGCAAAGGAATGTCATGATGGTACAAAAGAGATGGAAATTTTGAAGAAAAATCAACATAAAGAGCTGTTAAAATATGGATTCTGTGTAAATGAAAGGATTCTACAAATGTAGCTTAAGGGGTTAGATCGATCAGTTGTCGCCAATATTGTTGGAAATTTGGCTATTTCCATGCCAGAAGGTGCCCAGTTTAAATCCCCTGGGTTGAACACACTAGTCAACAGAATTACTAAGGATTCATCCAGAAGCAACCCTTAGCTTCCCGACGAGGTTTTCCTTTGAAAAATTAAAAATAAGGAAGGACTCTACCAATTTAACTGGCCAGCGGATTCAATATCACAAGATCGCCACGATGCGGTGCCTTAGATTTGTCAAAATGTGTTGGATGTTGCGGTTGTTACTCTAAGACGTAAAAATTGTCAGAAACCTGTCCTTATAGATTTTAAATGTTGATGGACATCACAGAAGACATAGATAGTCGTAATAATAAAGAGCAGTTTTCTCATTCATTTGCGCTATAACAAGTACAGGGATACAGATGCAGTCTAGCTTCTGAATAAATCAAAATTAAAACTCACTTTAAAGTGGTCGGTTCAATTGATAAAGGACTGACCCTTCCAACGGTTTGGCCAAAGTTCAAATCACAAGACGGACACAAGGTTACCAGAATTGCCCATTAATCAGCTATTCAAATATATAAAATCCAAAAATATAAAACTAATGACCGAGAGGATTGAACCCCAACTATTTAAAAATCTAAGTTAAATGACCCAAAATAAAAGATACAAAACCCTCGATGCCCTCATGCATCTGCCATTCATATTCTATGTTCTAACCCTTGTTCCATACATTACTGTTAGTGTTGGCATTCATTGTTGCGGATTCTGAAATACTTGTTATAAAATCAAATGAGTCGGAATTGAAGCTGAACTCACCTTGAGCCGATCCACAGAAAGTAGACCACTGAGGATGCATTCTTTAAGACCAGTGCCCAGCACTATCACATCGTATTCCTCATCCATGGCCCTCTAATGGAATTGATCGACAGAAACTGTGAGATTTGTTCTGTGATCCAGAAAATATTCACGCAAATGAATTCGAATGGCGGATTTATATGAACCGGAGCTGTTGTGGCCTGTGCCGTGGGATAATTATAGTGGCCGGGTTTTCATTTATGGCAGAAATAAGACGGACCGACTGTGTCAATGGAATCCAGGTTGACCATTACCTTTAAATATTCCGCTTTTAAAAGAAATGTAAATTTTCTTAAAACGAATGATAAATGTCTAATTATTCTCAAACCCTTAACCAAAAGCTAAATTCCGGTCTTCGGAACAGTACTCGCTACAATTAGTTGTGGCATTTCAATCGGGGTATATAGTACTTTTCTTAGGTGATAGGATTGGATATAATTCACGGAAATTTGTTTGTTTAGAAATTAAAATTAAAAACTTTACATTGAATTTTCTCACTTATTATCATTTTATTGAAATAAGATCACTCATTGTACTTATACTTATTAAAATGTTGGTTTTGTATATGGTTTTACCTAAACAACCTATGGTTTTATTGCATATAGTTTAGGAGGGCTTTGCAAATGGTTTCGTACTTATTAAAATGTTGGTCTTGTATATGGTTTTACTGCATATAGTTTAGGAGGGCTTTGCAAATGGTTTCGAAACCATGTGCAAGGCCTCCTAGATAACCCATGGATGGTTTTATTGTACATGATTTAAGAGGGTCTTGAAATGGTTTTAAGACCATGTGCAAGGCCTAAGCAACCCATGGTTTTAGGAGGGGATTGCACATGGTTTTAAAACCATGTATGGGTAATGTTGTAATGTCCCTTCCTAACAAAATAAATAATAATAAAAAATATTATATGTTGGCCATAAATATTATTAAATATTATATGACTACCTTAAATTAAAAGATGTAATGGGTATATATAGGACACACCAAAGTTGATAGCCCCTTTAGTGCGTTTGCACCTAGAGATTTGATCTCTCTCGACGCTTAATAAATCCTACGATTTAGATCTATGCTAGTAGTATTTATAATTGACTTGATATGGCCTAGGTCCGTGATGGTGGTGGAACTTGAATTCTATCACAAATATGCAAGTTGGTTTCCTATACATGTATAGGAATATGGAATTTTAGTTATATAAATATATATTAAAATTGCGAGATTTGGTTGGTTGGTAAATCTGGGATGCTATTGTTCTCCGCGAAGGTTGAAATACTTTAGATACATGTTTACCTTTGTGGATAAGCATGTTCATATAAGTAGGTCATTTATTGTGGTTGGGGCTATGCATGAATCCTAAGTGACTTTGATGAAATAAATTCTTTAGTCGATCGTTTAGTTAAAAGAGGATTGCAATAAATTCTCATGTTATGAAAAGTTACATTTACTTATGTTCACCATAAGTATCCATAAAAAAAGGATATGTTTATGAAGCATTTGTCCTTATGCAAGGATCTCACTTATTTATGGAAGCGTTAAGGATGAGGCAGCTTTGTCGGATAATGTTGAGGGAAGCTTTAAGGACAAAGCAGCTTTGTCGAATAATGTTTAGTGGCGCTTTGAGGAGAAAGCATATTGTTGATGCTTGGAAAAATCCCAAGTACTGACAGTAGGGATCCTCTCCAATAATCGTTCTCAATTATATTGTTGATCATTTGAAATGGGGAATCCGTCCGGTTAGTGGCCCGGCTACCGTAGAATTAAAGAAATGTTTAAATATGTTTTACCGGTTGTGCCCAAGTCCACCGTTTATGTATTTTATATTTTTAGATGAAATGCAAGTGTCTAGACTAAATGCACTAAATACCAGTGATTGCCGAAACCGGAACCTCACGAGCCGTTAGCCACAAGTGAGTTGCACAGGTTCTTACCTCTCGCCTTACATGCATCCATTGCTTGCCAACCACCATAGGCAAAGATAAAACTATACTCTAATCTATTCTAACTATCCCTGGGGAGCAGAGATTACAAAATTAACATGAGCAATGTATTGTATTGTGTGCATGTAGAATCCTAAAGATAGTTGTTGAATTCTTTACACATAAATACAACAAAAAGGTAATCACAAAGTTAGCTTTCTTAAGTTAAAACATCCATTACTCAATTATTGCACAAGATTCATAGCACGAAAATGAAATCATTCATAACACATAAATAATACAGCAGGTTAAGAACAATCTCACGGATTGTACAACATGCTAAAACAAAAATAATCCATCATTCAGTTGTCCACACAACCCGCTTAGAAACTCATACAGTCATTCCTCTAACAAAAGAAAAATGGTTATCTTTATTATAAAAGTAGTTCTCATACAAAAAAGATTCAGCATATGTGTGCTAGAAAAATTCCTCTATTCATCTCTATTCTACCCTTATTTATACAAATTATGTGACTTTTCAGCTACCCTAGCCTCTTATGCTTCCTTAACTCTTTGATTACAAAATTTTGTCCTTCAGTGTGCTCACTAGGAAAATTGGAATAAATACAAAATATTACATAAAATTTCCCACATGTGAATAAAACAAAACATATTAGGTGGGCCCAACCAATCCCTCAACGAATTGTTTCCATGTAGCATCATCTGCAGTGATTGTCTTGAAGTCCATAGGTTCCAATAGTCTGGCTGTTACTTCATGCACAACCACCTGCGACTTTATCTCTGCTGCTCTTGGTGGAGTGACTCTGAGCTGGTCTTCCAACAGGCAATTGTTGACTGCTGCTTGTGCAACCAAACTCTTTACTACTTTCTCATTTAGACCTTTAACATGTTGTATGGTGAGCTCGTCTTCCTGTAGTTTGTCATGGAGGTACTTCAAATGCTTCTCTTGACTCATAAACTCCTGAAGTCTCTTTCCTGAAGAGGTGTGGCATCTGTTATGTGTTGTAAGCACTCTTTTGTAAAAATCCATACACTTCTCCAATGTTTTCCCGGCTGTAGCGGTCAGTCTTGCAGCAGCCTTGCTACTGAAATCCATGAGTTCATACTCAATCTTCAAATTCTATGTACTCTTTTGAGGCGCATTTTCGGGAAATGTTGCATTAGTCTCCAACCAAGTCAGTTGACCTTGGATAATTTCAGCCATTTCTAGAGTTCTTGTTATGAAATCAGTGGATATTACCGATATCTCTTGTAAACTGGTTTCTGCCTGCTTAATCTTGTAGACCTCTTTTGCAAGTTTTAACTGAACTTGATATATTTTTCTTCATAGTAAGAGACCATGCTCTCGGAGAGGGGTGATGTCAATTTTTCGCTCATTTGTTGTCTTAAGTGAACTTCCAAAGAGTTATTTTGTCCCTCCAATTCTGCAACTCGGGCCTTCAACTCCTCTGCTTATTTATCAGCTGCGGCCCTTTGTGTCTCTAGCCTTGAAATCTTACCCTCTAGGTCCTTCTTTTTTTTAGGATTATTAATCCTCCCTTGTCCAATTTAGTCATATGTCTAAATTGGGAGTCATGTCTAAATCGGGAGTCCATCTAGTCTATTTTTAGTTAGTAGCACCATTGAGTCCACTTGGACTAATTGGGGAACATGTTTGAGTTACTAAAGTGTGGGGAACACTAATTAAGGCCTACTGCCATTGATTGCACTTGCATGCATCAGTTTAAGAGCCTCCTAGACCAATCCCTACAATTTAGGAGCCACTAGGAGTGTCGATACCAACTAAGGTCAGTTGAGTTGAGTTGGTGACTAGTCAAGCTAAGTTAGGAGTTAGTTACATTCAGTTCTAGTCCTCTACATTCAGTTGGCGCTAGGTTTGCATGGCTGCATGTAGAAGGGGCACATTTCTCACCTACCACAGTCAATTATCCTTATTCAACATTGAATGTAACACTTGAGTTGTGTTTTAGAACTCCGATGAACTCCAGTGATGGTTTAGACAAGGTCAGTTAACTATTGAGTCCTCTTACAGTGATTTAGACAAGGTCTTAGTTACCTACAGTCAAGTAGAGCCTAATCAATTCGAATTTCCTCATGTGGATTCGAATTGCATGTGGCTATTTAAGCCTTTGTACTTCATTGTAA
The DNA here is from genome assembly GCA_001517045.1 of Pseudotsuga menziesii. Lineage (NCBI taxonomy): Eukaryota > Viridiplantae > Streptophyta > Pinopsida > Pinales > Pinaceae > Pseudotsuga > Pseudotsuga menziesii. The sequence continues at coordinate 172,452 of LPNX010764186.1, forward strand.
TTACTATCTAATTACTCTTTGATTTATGAAAAGCATTCACAGCTGCAAGCCATTTTTGCACTGTTTCATTCTTCAATAACTAAGTAAATTGTGTGATCTATCATGTGAGTTGTGTATTTGTCCACAGATCTATGTGCTCAATTTAATATGGTATCAGAGCCTCGGTGGATAAGGCACTTCTCCTCCTCATATCTCCTGCTGGATCATTTTTTAGCAAAATTGCTCCTTCCAGCTCTGCAGCAGAAGCAAAAGGTTTACCACTTAATACCCCAAGTTAAGGAATTGTCGATCAAGCTTGATCAACTATGCTAGGTGTGATGAAAACCTGAAATGTGCAGGCTGTCGACCTTATGGTGCCCCTTTTGTGTTTTTGCAGGTACAACTTCAAATGACTTCATCAATTATGGATTCATTAGTTCCTCTTCTCACCCTATCCACAAACTATTTAGAATGGAAGATGAAGATGATTGCATCTCTGAAGAGACGAGATATCTATGAGGTGTCTATTGTACTTGGTGAAGAGTCCTTTGAGAGAAAGGATGACTAGCTAAATGAATGTGATGCATCTTATGGAACAATGTGTATGGCCATTTCTCATAGTATGCGCTACCTCAAAATGTCTGTTAAAAACCCAAAGGATCTCTGGAAAATATTGGACAAAGCCTTTGGAATGATTGATGAGGATCATAATAGGACTTTGGAGAGCACATCCAACACCATAAGCATCGCTAATCCAAAAATCTCGGCCTTCACTCTCTCTGATGAAGTTGTTCAAGATGAAGAAGAAGCAAAAGCTTCTACACAGTCAATTCGAATTGAAGACAGTCTCCTTGCAGCGACTCCTTCTCCTGATGCTCTGGAAGTTTATGAGATCTCTGATATCTCATCTCCTCATATGGCTAAAATAGAAGAAGACATTCGAATCTCTGACATTGAAGAAAAATACTGTTGCACTTCCATGCAAACATTCACCGGTGATTTTCCTTTGAATTCTGTGCAAAATTTGCCAGTAATTGCTTCCAAAAGTGAAGAGAAATTTGATTTTTCTCCCTCTAATGTTGTTGTTGGTGTGAAAATATGTAATACCTTGGATATTTTGGAAGAAATATCATATTACCAGAGTGATCCATTCGCTCCCCTTGATCTATATCTTCCAGTAAATTCCTGCAGGATTGCATGCACCAAAATTCAAAATTTTGAAGAAGAAGAAAGATGTGCATCCATCGTCTCGGTTGACCATTTCTTTGAATCTGATATTAACCTTATTGGATTTGATATCATCTTATTTAGATCTGATATGATTTTTCTTGGTTTAATATTTCAAATTCATAATCTTTGAGTACTGCTTGTAGCTGTTCTCATCAACGGTGTGAAGAAACAAGTACCGCAAGTCTCCTACAAAAGTGCTGCTGGGGATTTGATTTGATTTCATGGTTTTGGATCTGTTGTGAACCTATTTAGATATGATTTACTTTCTGATATGATATTATTTGGTTCAGATTTTAAAATCCAAGAGCCTTCAGCCATGCTTGTATCTGCTCTCACCAATTCCGGTGTGAAAAATCAAGTACTGCAATTCTTCCTCAAAATTGTTGCTGGGGATTTGGTGTTAGTTTCCTCTTATCAGGTTGCTGATATTTTATTTTGTGATTCATTAGCTATTTCAGAAGCTATATCAGAATATGGAGCTCAAGCATTCGCTCTTAACAGTCCCAGTGCTTCCTTACCATTGATCACATGCTCATCTCCTCACAGAACTAGTAAAGAGGAAGATTTTCTGCATCCGCCTGGACACTTGCTTCTAACACTTGGGGTTATTCTTACCATTCATGGATTGTTGTTCATGGCTGTAACATATCAGTTTCTTGAGTGTTTCTCACATGTTCTGAATCCTCAAGAACCTTTTCTCACTTATCAGTTGACTTCAGTTGCTCTACATGGGTCCATTCTTCATCCGGCAGCTATCTATATTTCTGATTTAGTTGAGCATATCATTCTTCTTCCAAAGAGGAAGATTCATCCAGACATAATGATGGAGAGATTCACATGCCAGGCCGTAGGATACCTGTGCACAGAAGAACCAGATTGATCCCAATTCTACCTGCTTAATTAGAGGGGGGGGCTTTTTTCCCATGTGGTTTTTTCCCCAGCTCCTTGTATTGAGTAGTTACTTTACTTTACTTGATGTAATGGGTGACCTATGGTCTTAGTTACTAGGGCCCACAGATTGTCCAAGTTAGCATTTAGGGGGGGTCTTAGGATTATTAATCCTCCCTTGTCCAATTTGGTCATATGTCTAAATCGAGAGTCCATCTAGTCTATTTTTAGTCACTAGCACCATTGGGTCCACTTGGCCTAATTGGGGAACATGTTTCAGTTACTAAAGTGTGGGGAACACTAATTGAGGCCTACTGCCACTGATTGCACTTGCATGCATCAGTTTAGGAGCCTCCTAGACAAATCCCTACAATTTAGGAGCCATTGGGAGTGCCGATACCAACTAAGGTCAGTTGAGTTGAGTTGGTGACTAGTCAAGATAAGTTAGGAGTCAGTTACATTTAGTTCTAGTCCTCTACATTCATTTAGCGTTGGGTTTGCATGGTTGCATGCAGGAGGGGCGCATTTCTCACCTACCACAGTTAGTTATCCTTAGTCAATACTGAATGTAACACTTGAGCTATGTTTTAGAACTACGATGAACTCCAGTGATGGTTTAGACAAGGTCAGTTAACTATTGAGTCCTCCGATAGTGATTTAGACAAGGTCTTAGTTACCTATAGTCAAGTAGAGTCTAATCAATTTGAATTTCCTCCATGTGGATTCAAATTGCATGTGGTTATTTAAGCCATTGTACTTCATTGTAATTACTATCTAATTACTCTTTGATTAACAAAAAACATTCACAGCTGCAAGCCATTTTTGCACTATTTCATTCTTCAATAACTGAGTAAATTATGTGATCTATCCTGTGAGTTGTGTGTTTGTCCACAGATCTACGTGCTCAATTTAATACTTTTCTCCATCAATAATAGTATTTAACGGTACCAAGGCCTTCTTTTCTACTTCCAAGACCTAGTACGCCTCTTGGAGCCTTTCTAAATCCGAAAGCATGGCCTCGTGCTTGCTTTTCACCTCTCAACCTTCCCCTTGTTCTTTTCTCGGGGTTTCTTTCATTTGTGCCATCTTATCTTTGTATTAGTCTACAACTCCTTTCAGTTTGCCAACATTATAAGCACTTGCTTGTGCAACTGCAACACTAATCGAGGCCATTTGTTCTGTATCTTCATCTGTATTTTTCATGACAGCCTTTTCAGTAACTGTGGTTACCTCAGACTGGGTACCCATTTTCAACTTCTTTTCAGATCTCGAAACATTGGTTTTTCGCTTAGGATCGAAAAACATGTTATCCAAACTTGCAACCGTGTGCTGCTTAGATGGAGTGAAGGGTACTAATCCTAACTCAACAATAGGGAGGCGACCTCCTGTTAATATATGTCCTGAAGTAGAAGGAAGATTTTTTCGGATTGTCCTGGGTAGAATTTTTTTCATGATTCTCCCTGTCTTGGTCCTCTTGCTCCTTACGTCTCAGTTCCTCGGCTATCCTCTCTCCTTCTTCTTTTTCTCGATCAACTGACTCATGTTGTATTCTTTATTCTTCTTCCTTTCACTTCTGCTCCTCTTCTTATTTTTCCCTAACAACTTCTTCTTCCTTTTCTCTTCGAGCCTCTTCAACCAACAATTTATTTGCTCCTTCGACCAACCTTCATGTTTCTTCTTCCTTTTCTTTCTGAGTGGCTTCTTCTTCCTTTCTTTTCCGTTCAGCGATGCTGCTGCTGCTGCCTTTGCCTCCTGAAACTGTGATTTTCCTCTTGAAACACTTGTTCAAAGTAGTCATATTACAAGCATTGTGATATACTTCCTCTTCTTTGTCTAAGTGATCAGAGTACTTGAAGTTTACCTTCACAAGTGCACGGTGTGCAGCAACCTTGCCCTGAGAATCATTTCTATGAAAACTCTTCTAACCAAAATGGAAATTTTCCAGATCTTTCACAAAATCCGGTGTGCTTTTAAATTTGGAAAATTTATTACTACCAACCTAAAAAGGCATTGGCAGGAAGACCGCCTTCTTCATATCGAACAAGAAACTCCCAAATCCATCCAAAAAGAGTTATGTTACTACTTCCTTATCCACTATATAATCAGTGGCATACTTGGGAAGTAGTGAAGGGGCCTTAGTTCCTCCATACATTCTCAAATAGGTGCCCTCTTCGGAGAAGAAATAATCTCCATATTCCCTTATAGCTTCTAAAGTGCCTTCGGACATACATTTACATTCTTCAAGAAGAATCAACTGATAAAGTGGCATTAAGAATTCCTCACATATGAGCTTGTAAAAACTGTGCTGTTTATGGGCCCATAAAATTTTGTATGCAATGTAGATTGGTGCTTTTCCCTCCTTCTAGCTGTAGTTCAGCTTCTCGAGTGGGTGCAGGCAAAGTATACAGTCCATAAAAAATGTTCCCATGTAGAATTCAGATTTTTGCTAGAGTAGTCCTCCCAATGTTGCAAATATACAAGAAGACAATATATTAGCTACGATGTCCATCCAGTTGAAAACAATACCTTCCATGGTCACATGATACATCAATGGTATCCAACCAATCTTATAAAATTTCCCATTAGCCCTGCTGAAAATCCTGTTAAGCATCAGAGCTACCAATCTGTATGGAGTGCGCAGACTGCCATTCTCGTATTCACCAGATGCTCTTTGTCGAAATGACTTTCCCTCTGTCATCATCATTTTTGTGCATCCAATATAATCAATAGTCAAACTATTTATCCAATCGTCGATTAGGATCACTTATGTGACTGGCAGGTTGTAAGCTTTGGCTATGAATGCGGGCGTAAAAGAGGTGAAACCCTTTTCTTCAACATTATACATCATCATATCCGTTGCATTTGTCTTAGACAAAATCCAGCCGATCACCTCGGTGCAAGGTAACAACTTTGGTCATGTGGATACCTTCATAATCCCGGATCTCAATATGTTTTCAAACATGGGTAAATCCTCCAAGGCCATGTTTGGGATCTTCTGATCTTGGAGCATATGATATATTTTCCCCCACTTGAATTTCGACTCGGCTCTAGTTACAGATCTGGTGTCTTCATAAATTATTTCTATCCTAGGCATGACTTATAGGTCCGACTCTTCTTCAACAATTTTATCTTTCTTCTTACCTTTCTTGGGCATGGTATCAGATGCAGACTTGGGCTATACAAAAACACACCAAAACATGTCTTAGCATCCCTACGATTATAAACCACATGTATTCATGTACATAAGAAAATGAAGAACTACTGTAAAACTTGCAAGACATATAAGAAAGCTATCAAATCATTTCCTTTCTATAACAAGCTTGACCGGTATTTTATTTACTGCATCATCCTTAGCCATCGGAAAATGACTTTGTACTATAAAAAACTCTGCATACCACCAAAATCCAAACCTAAGGTGAGGTAAAAAACAGGATGATAAAACCTAGTTCGCATGCGGGTTCGAAATGTTGTGTCAAGAGCTCTGCTTTTAAACATCTAGCATTATAAGTCACAATACCAGGGATCGAACAAAACAGTTTTTCAAACCCTATGCATGATCCCTTTTTATGAAACTCACGGCCCGCAAAAAAAACAATTTAGAGAAAAAATACGGTGATGCCATGGCCCCGGCCACCAGAGCCAACACCTTGTGACGAGAAACCTAGGTTAAGAACCAGAGGAACACACTGACTTTCTGAGTTTATGGCTTTGCTAACCCCTATCCCCGTAGACAAATACAAACCAGGTGAGGAGATTCTGATGAAAAACTCGAGCCATATCAGTCTCATCTTTACACAACCGGGGCTTTAAGCCAGCCATGTCTGAGGTTTGAACGGTCTTGGACCAGAAAAATGTTGGGAACAGGTGAAAGGAAAAACCACGGCTGGTTGCAACTTAGGTCAACAAACAAAATATGGAGCGTCGGGTCAGATGGCTTGCCAAAAAAAAACCAAGAGGGTAAGGAGAAAACCTTTTACATCACAACAAAATCAATCGACAACCCTAGTTTTGTAAAAAATGAAACCTAAATTTGTTATCACCCCAACCGTAAAAGGTCAAAATCAATGCCATTCTACCAATCAAAAGAATCATGAGAAGGATTGAATCCTACCTGGCAGGGACATCTTGAAGGTTACTGAAAGGCTCAGCGCCAAAGGCTCTGTAGGTTCCAAACGACGATCTCTTGTAGGCACGTGCTCAAACAGGAGACAACAACTCACCGTAAAAAATCGTAACAGACCGTAATGAAAACCACCCCATACTTATATAATAAAACAATGAAGACGCATTAAATGTGGTTTGTGGGGAAATTACATTGCACACACGAATTAAACGTCGTTTGGCGCCCACGCTTAAACTTCATCAACGAAAAACCACATCGGCGGGGCGAGATGAAAAACCTCCAACCGCGTCGGCTCACAAAACCATGACTCTACCGCAACGATAGCATTGCTTCCTCAAAAACATCCACGAAAGCAATGGTATGGGTCATCCGATGTTTCAGCAATGAAAGATCGGCTACAAACCATGAATTTTTTTGCCTCAATCGGAAATAAAAACACAATACAACCGACACCGACGGAGAAAATATTTGGAAACTCCCGACCCAAAGCATGTCGGCAAACTTACAAGGAAAACAATCGACAACAAAAACTTAAATGATCCAATAGCATTGACGCCAACAGGAAAGGATAACCGCCTCTATCGACCATGTTCAGTGAAACAACTCGACGAAGAACGTTGGCTTCAAAAGCCAGGACTCTGACGATAGTATCGGTTGGAATCCAAAAATATTTCCAACAAAGATTGAAAGCCTCGAGTGTAAACAATCGAAAAATCGGCTGAAAGGGTATCAGATGAAAAATCGGAACTTCCTTGCTGTGTCGGTGAACTTCGAAAAATTCTTCCAACACATTGGCTTAAAAATCATCATGAAATCGGCTTACAAACGTTGAGCTGAAAAGCAACATTTCTCCGCTGTGTCGGTGAAAATATAGAAATTTTTTTGACACATCGGATCAAAAAAGTTTTCTTACTTGGTGCAAAAATTTCAAACTTGTTCAGAAAAACCAAGTCACTGACAGCAAACTTCCTTAAGGAGCAAAAAGCGTCAGAGTAAGATCAAAAGCTAAGAAATCAAAGGGGGGGGGGGGGCTAAAAACACAAAAAACAATTGGGGTAGTGGTTATAGCAACAACAATTGGCAACTGGATGGTGAACACAGATTTTTGGAAAAACTAACTTTCAAAACACAAAACTACTTTATGGCATTTCATTAGATAAACTCGTCCCGGTTCTTTCTCAAGATTATTCAAAAGTCTAGACCTTTCCAGGAATGCAAGATTCAGAACATATCATTAATTGCAGTCCCTTGGGTATGGTAAACAGGTTTTCAAAAATTTGGATAACTCTTTTGAGGCCAAAATGTGAGATTCATTTACCTCTATATTTGGTTACTTCTGATTGTGGCGCCACAAGATCGTAACAGAATTTGGACAGATGTATTCGTTTGTTCCTCATTCCCATGCCTTTTGCATTATTTTGATGCTTAAGACTTTTGTCTTTTGAGTCCTCCTGGATTGCTCTTTTTGTGTTTGAAATTTGATGTAGGTTCTTCCATCCATGGTGTCCTTTTGTGTGAGTGATGACTTGATTCAGCTCATGGGTGGAGAAGAACATTTTGAGCAATCTTTTTAGTGATTTATGTCTTTAAGTATATATTTTTTATATATTTTTTCTTTCTTGAATATCTGACTCTTTATGTTAAGGCTTTTGGCTTTCATTTGTAGCATGGGATTATTTTGAATACCATACACATGTCCGTTCTACTTCCTTTCCATGTGTCTTTTGTGGTGAGCTTCCTAGAACATATATTAATGTGAAGTGGATGGAGCCCCAAAATAGTATCATAGACTTCATCTACCTCAGTTATTTCACAGGGTTTAAAATAGGACTTCAATGCATTCTTAAAATAACTTCCCTTTAGTAGTCTATCGAATTAAAGAATCTTGTTCTGACATAGATAAATTCCAATGAGTTGTTCTTTGATTAAAATATTTGCAGTTTGTCCAAATTCCAATGTCCTCCAAGAACCAAAGGTTGAGCTGGCTTATTCTAAAATAAAACTAATCTAAAGCATAAAATTGAAATAAATCAAAATGCAGAAAAATAATTTCAACATAAAACATACTAAAAGAAATCGGAAACCAAAAAGAAGGGTTTATTTATGTACAAAAAACCTCTAAGGTATTAGGTAAAGTAAGGTTTTAGAACCAAACCATTGATAGGCAGATTCTCTTCCCAACCCTGCAAATCTTGTAGCTTATAATTCGAAGGTCCTAACTTTTCAGCAATCTAAAATGGGCCAACCCATAGGTGTTGAAACTTAGTATGCTTGCCCTTTTCATCATGCGGGTGATCCCACTTTAGAACCAAGTCTCCTACTTCAAAGATTCCTTTCCTGGACTTATGTTTGTCAAACCACCTCTTCAAAATCTCCTGCTGGTGTTTAAACCTCTCTTTAGACTTGAGCCTAGACTCTTCTAGTTTCAGCAGGGTATTAATTTGAGCTTGTAAAACCTCGCTACCAGACCCTCGCGACGCTTGAGCCAACTGAGAAGATGGCAATAAAATGTTCGGGGGTAAAATAGCTTCCTTTCCATAAACTAAATTATAAGGTGACATGCCTAAGGAATTCTTGGGTGTGACCCTATCAGCCCATAGTGCATTTGGAAGAGCTATATGCCAACTTCTCTGATTTTCTATGATAGTCTTTTTTAAAATTATGATAAGGTTTTTATTAGTTGATTCAGCTAATCCATTACCTCGTGGATAATAATTAGCAAAATAATGCAATTTCATTCTTTTTTCATTCACAAATTCAGTAAGCTTAATCGATGGAAAGTAAGACACATTATAAAAAACCAGTGAAATTGGAACCCCAAACCTAGTCATAATGTTCTCTTGTAAGAAGTCTATGACTGCATCTTCGTTCATTTTCCGTAACGGAATTGCTTACACCCATCTTGTGAAGTAGTCCATGAATGTGAAGATGTATTTGTGTTGCAATGAAGAACTGGGATTGCTTTCTCCAATGACTTCAATTCCCCATTGTTCAAATGGCTCTGAAACAATGACCGGTTGTAGTGGTCCAACTGCTTTTGCTAATCTCCCATCGCTTCTTAAGCATGTGTCACACTTCCTCACATAAGCATGAGCATCCTTAAACAAAGTTGGTCAGTAATATCCAGCCCTTAGAATCTCGTGTGCAGTAGTGTCTCCTGAAAAAAATGTCCTCCAACAGGACCGTCATGCAATTCTTTCACAACTTTAGATGCATCCTCTTGTTCCATGCATCTCAGAAATACTCCATCATAGTTCTTTCTGAAAAGAACTCCATCAATTATTTGATAAGATGCTGACTTTAAACGAAGTACTCTTCTTTGTTTAAATTCTAGTGTTCTGGTAAATATCCATGTTGGAGGTAATGTATCAGATCTCTATACCAAGACTCTGAAGTTGTAAATATAGGACACATATCAATCATATGCAACTCAGCTTCATTTTCCCAATCATCGTCTTCATTGCTTTGACTTTCAGCCATTAACTTGAAAAGCCCTTGCCCTTTGATAATAGTGGTTGGTTTAAATTCCAAATCATATTCTTGTAAAGTTGTCACCCAATTTCCTCTTCTTTCTCCCAATTCCTTTTGTACAAAAAGGGTTCGAACTGCCAGGTGAGGAACAATTACTTTGGTTCTATTTTTAAGAATGTAAGGCCTGAATTGTTTTATTGCTTTAAAGATTGCATACGCTTGTTTATCAATAGCAGGGTAATTCAATTCAACACCTTGTAACCCAGTGCTCATAAATGATATGGGGTACTCATCTCCCCTTTCTTCCTTCTATTTAAGCACTGCTGTGAGCAAGTTATCAGAAGCAAAAGTGTATAGGATAAAATATTTCTCAAAATAAGGCCTTTTAAGTGAAGGTGCATGGACTATTGTTGCTTTGATATTGTTAAATGCACCCTTTTTTATGTCAGTCCATTTAAATTGTATACTCTGCTTCAACATTTGTTGCAAAGGCTTTACTATTTGGGCAAAATCAGGAACAAATATTCGAACAAAATTTATAGTCCCCATGAAGGATTGCATACCCTTTTTATTGTGGGGTAAGGGAATCTAGGCTATAGCTTCTATCCTCTCCAGGTCTATGGAGATTCCCTTTTTAGAAATGATGTGACCCAACAGCTTTCCTTCTAATACTGCGAAAACATATTTCTTAGGATTCAAAGAGATACCATATTTTCGATAGCGATCAAAAAATTGTTTTAGATGAAACATATGCTCTTCTCTCTTATTGGAGAAAACTATTACATCATCCAAATAAACTACCACACTGTGGCTAATTAAACCTCAGAAAGCTATATCCGTTGCCCTTTGGAAAGTGGCTCTAGCATTAATGAGACCAAAGGGCATTCTTCTATAAGCAAAAGTTCCCCACTTTGTTCGAAATGTGGTTTTCAACCTATCTTGTTCTACTACCAATACTTGGTTTTAGCCTGAAAACTCATGCAATAAGGAGAACAATTCAAAACCTGAAACCATCTGTAAGATTTGCTCCATTGGTGGGATTGGATAATTGTCCTTATATGAGGCATGGTTTAAATTCCTGAAGTCTACGCATAGTCTTCTTTCACCAGATTTCTTTCTTGCCGGTACCAAATTCGCCACCCACTCTTATTGCCTAAGTTTGAAGATGATCTTTGCATCAAGTAACTTCTTCACTTCATATTGTATCAGGGGTTCCAGCTTGGGATGCATCTTCCTTGGTGGCTACTGAAATGATTTCACATCCGCTTTGATAGGAATAACATGTTGGATGATGCGAGTATCATAAGTCTTCAAATCATATGTCCAGGCAAAACCAACTTTATATTGTTGAAATAAACTAATGCATTTGCTTCTCTCTCCCGGTGAACAACATTTCCCCAAGTTCACGTACTTGGGTTCAGCCTTTGTCCCAAGATTAACCAACTCATACTACATAGATGAACTGTTTGTTTTGACATTGGTCGGTTTCCTGAACTTGTTATTCAAATCAAACATTCCCTCCAATGTTCTTACCCCTTTAGGTATGAAGTTCCCACTTTGAAGATTGGCTTGATGTTCTTTGTCATCAATCACGGAGTCTTTGAAATTTTCATCATTTGTTAAAAACTCCAAAATTTGTTGATCATCATCGAATACCCTCAAGTTAGTGACATTGTTTGGTACAGATGACTTGAAAAACAATTCAATTAAGCATTTGTTATTAGTAGGCACTAATCTTGCAACATAAGTAGCTAACAAATCAGTTGCTGCATTTGCAATCTAGGAATTGAGTTAATATTAAAAGCATTAAATTTTGTTATAAGTTCCCAAAATTCATTTTGGTGGCCCTTTAAATGTGGTGATAGATAATGAATTCTGTTTCGAACTTGTCTGACAATTATTTCAGAATCACCAAGAACTTTTAGATTTCTTACTTTGAATTCGATGGCATTTTTCAAACCGTGGATTAGAGCTTCATATTATGTTGTGTTATTAGAACAATTGAACTCTAATCTACAAGAGAGAAAATGTTTATTCTTTTTCGGATCAATCGGGACACAACCGACCCCTAATCCCTCTTGAGTTTTAGAACCATCAAAATATAACAACCAAAATCTATCTTCTGACTCTACAGTATCAGTACTACTTTCTAAGTTAGAAACTAAATTAACTATGCTACAATCAATATTATCAGTCCGTGAAAACTGAAGAAGTTTGGACTACGTATCTAATTCATTACTGGCTTCTTACACTTGATAGTTTCCAGGTTCAAGCTCTATGAAATAGTTACCGAAGACTGAATGTGAGAAATTCACAGGCTCATTTTTCCCTTCCAATTGTGTCACATTGTGTTTCATATGTGGCTCCCTCATTACATTGATATGATTATGACAGTTCTTATAGGGCAGCCACGTATGCGACCAATCAATTGCAAAGTACCCTTCTAGTTTTGTAGACCAGTCCCTGCTCAATATCAAACCATATGCTTATGGTATATCCACTACCATGATGTCTATAAACTGACAGACCCTTTCATCTGCAGATAACCGTATCAACACATTCTTCATTTCTCCTACTACCTTGACTACTGATCTATCCAACTAAATGATTTTACATGAAGAAGGTGTGGGTTGACCATTTATCTTTCTACAAGCTGAAAGAAGCATGACATTAGAGGAAGCTCCAAAATCTACCAAATAATTATGTACATTATGATTGAAAATCTCAAAAGACAATAAAAATGGTAAGGTTTGAGATCTAGACTTTCCTCCAATGCTAGCTTCATTGATCTATTTCTCTGATTGAACATCATCTTGGGATTTACTGGCTTGGGGATCAAAATATTCCAAAAGCTTCTTTCTTTGTTGAGGTAAGTTACACATTTCAAATAAAGAAATGTTGGCCTTTGTTTTCTTGATATCTTCTATTATGTCATATCCCATATCACATTCTGCTCCACTTTTCTTGTTACTTTCCACAACCTTCACAGGCTTACTAACTGTAGTAACTTTATCTTTAGAGGTGACCAAATAAGACTTAGGTGGTGTTTGGGTATTACAGCTAATCTTCTTCATACTTTCTTGAATCTTCCTAATATTGGGCAGTAATACACTTTCATCCATTATTGGTCCTTTGCTTCTTGTTGTGACATTAACTGCTGAAAGTTGAATTTCCTTAGTAGGTTCCTCCTCCTCTAGCCCCAACGTAGGTGCACAGTCCCACAAGACCATCGTTGTTTCATGTGATTCTTCCAGTTCATTTGTTTTTTCTTCTTTCACTTCAAGCTCTGTTATTTGAGCATCTAGTATTTGGTTCATAACCAGAGTCATTGAATTAATCCATTGTGGACATTTTTTTTCAAAATGAGGTTCTTGATGAAAAGTACATAAATTATCCATTTGTGCCTCATTAAAATTTAAAACATAAGAACTATATAAAGGGGGTTGAGATGTGCCACCTTCCTCTCTTTTCTTGAAAAAAGGTTTGAACTGTTTTCTGGATGACTGGCTTCTTTATCCTTTTCTAAATCGACAATCTTGTTTCACCGTTTTTGTACCATTTTAACCACATTTTCCAATTCACTTGAATGTTCCTCTTTAGGTCTGGTCAACAACAAAGGTTTCTTACTACTAAAAGTCCTTACATCTAGTTTTGCAGTGTGTTTGTTTATACTTTCAAGTTCAACTTCTACTTTATTTTCCTCTTCATAAGTTTCTACCAAAGAAGGTTTTTCTGACCTCTTAACAAACATTGCTATGCTTGAGGAAAGTGTTGAAGTATAATATTCTATCAAAGTTTCTTTAGCAGGTTTTATTGTAGCACTGAAATTATTTAAATGGGCAGCAAACCTCTGACTAAAATCCCACACTTTCTCTTTCTTGTCCACCCTTAGAGCAAGCAATTCTTTCATGAGAGTGGCAGTGGTTCTTTGACTACCAAACTTGCCTTTAAACAATCTTTCAAAAGCATCCCAGTTTGTTATAGAATTTGCTTGGAAACCAAAATACCAGGCTGATGCTTTAGCTTCGAAAGCATGTGGAAACAGTCTGCACACTACATCTTCATGCTCTACTGCTAAAAGTTCTAGACCCAAATAAAAACTCTGCAAGTGATCATCCATAGAAATGCCTTTTCCAAAGTCAAACTTAGGCAATGACTTATCAACATTATGAGGAAAGGCATGCAATGGAGTATCCAAGTTTATTGGTGTTCTGCTTGTCCAATCTGGTGGTGGATTAGGATTGACAGGTTGATTTCCATTTGGGGGTGCATTTCCAACCATGATTCTACGAGGGGATTGCGATGGAGAGTGAACAAGTGACTGGAGAATAGGGGAATCTGGTCTCAGTTGATCCAATGGTTGAACAATCTTTTGTAAGGACAAATTCACCAACTCTTCAAAATTTCCCACCAAAATCAAATCTTCCGTGTAAGTGGGTTCCTTTATGGGAGCTCTCCTTCTCAGTAATTTAGGGATAATCTGCAACCCTCCAAGCTTCTTCACGTACGACCTTGTGTGTCTCCTTAAGTGATTAACTACTTCAAAAGGAACAGGGTAAAGGTGTTCTGAAACTTCTACTTCAGGATTTACTCTTTCTTCAGAAGTGAAATCTTCGGTCTACCTAGTCTCAGAGCTATCACCAGTAGAGTAGTTTCAAGTGAACATACTTCCTCTGTCAGCCATGCACTGGCGGCCCTCCTTCTAGTGCCAAAACTGTTGATTACTGGAAAAATCCCAGGTACTGACAGTAGGGATCCTCTCCAATAACCATTCCCAATTAGATTGTTTATCGTTTGGAACGGGGAATCCATCCAGTTAGTAGCCCGACTACCGTAGAATTAAAGGAATGTTTAAATCTGTTTTATCGGTTGCGTCCTGGTCCACCATTTATGTATTTTATATTTTCAGATGAAATGCAAGCGCCTAGACTAAATGCACTAAATATCAGTGATTGCCGAAACTGGAACCTCACGAGCAGTTAGCCACAAGTGAGATGCGTAGGTTCTTACCTCTCGCCTTACATGAATCCATTGCTTGCCAACCACCATAAGGAAAGATAAAATTCTACTCCAATCTATTCTAACTATCCATAAGGAGCAGAGATTAAAAAAATAACATGAGCAATGTATTGTATTGTTTGCATGTAGAATCCTACAGATAGCTATTAAATTCTTTGCACATAAATACAACAGAAAGGTAATCACAAAGATAGCTTTGTTAAGTTAAAACATACATTACTCAATTATTGCATAAGATTCATAGCAGGAAAATGAAATCATTCATAACACATAAATAATTCAACAGTTTAAGAACGATCTCATAGATTGTACAACATGTTAAAACAAAAATAATCCATCATTCATCGATCCACACAACCCGCTTAGAAACTCATACATTCCTTCGGCAAAAAAAAAATGGTTCTCTTTATTATAAAAGAAGTAGTTCTCATACAAAAAAGCTTCAGCATATGTGTGCTAGAAAAAGTCCCCTATTCATCTCTATTCTACCCCTATTTATACAAATGGCATATGTCTTTTCAGCCTCCCTAGCCTCTTAGGCTTCTTTAACTCTTCGATTACAAAATTTTGTCCTGTAGTGTGCTGACTAGGAATATTGGAACAAATACAAAATTCTACATAAAATTTTCCACATGTGAATAAAACAAAACAGATTAGGTGGGCCCAACTAATCCCTCAACGAATTGTTTCCATGTAGCAGCATCTGCAGCGATGGTCCTAAAGTCCATAGGTTCCAATAGTCTGACTGTTACTTCATGCACAACCGGCTGCGACTTTATCTTTGCTTCCCTTGGTGGAGTGACTCTCAGCTGGTCTTCCAGCAGGCAATTGTTGAGTGTAGCTTGTGCAACCAAACTCTTTACTACTTTCTCATTTAGACCTTTAACCTGTTGTATGGTGAGCTCATCTTCATGCAGTATGTCATGGAGGTGCTCCAAATGATCCTCTTGACCCGGAAACTCCTGAAGTCTCTTTGTTGAAGAGGTCTGACATCTGTTATGTGTTGTAAGCACCCTTTTGTAAAATTCCATACACTTCTCCAATGTTTTATCGACTGCAGTGGTCAGTCTTGCAACAACCTTGCTACCGAAATCCATGAGTTCATACTCAATCTTCAAATTCTTTGTACTCTTATGAGGCGCATTTTTCGGAAATGTTGCATTAGTCTCCAACCATGTCAGTTGACCTTGGACAATTTCAGCGATTTCTAGAGTTCTCGTTCTGAAATAGGTGGATATTAGTGATATCCCTTGTAATCTAGTTTATGCCTGCTTAATCTTGTAGACCTCTTCTGCAAGTTTTAACCGAACTTGATATATTTTTCTTCTTAGCAAGAGAGCATGGTCTAAGAGAGGGGTGATGTCAACTTTCCACTCATTTGTTGTCTTAAGCTAAACTTCCAAAGAGTTATTTTGTGCCTCCAATTCTACAACTCGGACCTTCAACTCCTATGCTTGTTTACCAGCTGTGGCCCTTTGTGTCTCTAACCCTGAAATCTTACCCTCTAGGTCCTTTTCTCCATCAATAATAGTATTTGACAATACCAAGGCCTCCTTTTTTGCTTCCAAGACCTGGTAGGCCTCCTGGAGCCTTTCTAAATCCAAAAGTGTGGCCTCGTGCTTCCTTTTTGCCTCTCGACCTTCCCCTTGTTCTTTTCTCAGTGTCTCTTTCATTTGTGCCATATTCTCTTTGTATTGGTCTACGACTCCTTTCAGTTTGTCAACATTACAAGCACTTGCCTATGCAACTGCAACACTAATCGAGGCCATTTGTTCTGGATCTTCATTTATATTTTTCATGATAGCCTTTCCAGTAGCCATGGCTACCTCAGGCTAGGTACCCATTTTCAACTTCTTTTCATATCTCCAAACAATGGTTTTCCGCTGAGGATCAAAAAACACATTATCCAAACTTGCAACCACATGCTACTTAGATGGAGTGAAGGGTACTAATCCTAACTCAACAATAGGGAGGTGTCCTCCTGTTAATATATCTCCTGAAGTAGAAGGAACATTTTTCGGATTGTCCTTGGTAGAATTTTGTTCCTGATTCTCCCTGTCTTGGTCCTCTTACTCCTTATATCTCAGTTCTTCAGCTATCCTCTTTGCTTCTTTTTTTTCTCAGTCAGTTGACTCCTTCTGTATTCTTTATTCTTCTTCCTTTTGCTTCTGTTCCTCATCGTCTTTTTCCCTAGCAACTTCTTCTTCCTTTTCTCTCTGAGCCTCTTCAGCCAACAATTTCTTTGCTCCTTTGACTAACCTTTGTGTTTCTTTTTCCTTTTCTTTTTGAACAGCTTCTTCTTCTTGTCTTTTCTGTTTAGTGCTGATGTTGCTGCTACCTTTGCCTCCTGAAACTATGATTTTCCTCTTGAAATGCTTGTTCAGTGTAGTCATATTACAAGCATTGCGGTATACTTTCTCATTGTTGTCTAAGTGATTAGAGTACTCAAAGTTTACCGTCACAAGTGCACGGTGTGCAACAATCTTGCCCAGAGAATCATTTATGTGAAAACTCTTATAACCAAAATGGAATTTTTCCAAATCTTTCACAAAATCTAGTGCGCTTTTAACTTTGGAAAATTTATAACTACCAACATAAAAAGGCATTGGCAGGAAGACCACCTTCTTCATATCGAACAGGAAACTCCCGAATCCGTCCAAAAAGAGTTGTCTTACTGCTTCCTTATGCACTATATAATCAGTGGCATACTTGGGAAGAAGTGAAGGGGCATTAGTTCCTCCATACATTCTCAAATAGGTGCCCTCTTCGAAGAAGAAATAATCTCCATATTCCCTTATAACTTCTAAAGCGCCTTCAGGCATACATTTACATTCTTTAAGAAAAATCAACTGATAAAGTGGGATTAGGAATTCCTCACAGATGAGGTTGTAAAAATTGTGATGTTTATCGGCCCATAAAATTTGGTATGTATTATAGATTGGTGTTTTTCCCTCTTTCCAGCTACATTTCAGCTTCTCGAATGGGTGCAAGCAAATTATATAGTCAATAAAAATTGATCCCATGTAGAACTCAGATTTTCGTTGGAGTAGTCCTCCCAATGCTGTTGATATACAAGAAGACAAGCAATTAGCTACGATGTCCACCCAGTTGAAAACAATACCTTCCATGGTCACATGATACATTAGTGGTATCCAACCAATCTTATAAAATTTCCCATCGGCCCTGTCGAAAATCCTATTAAGCATCAGAGATACCAGCCTGTATGGAGTACGCAGACTGACGGTCTCATATTCACCAGATGCTCTTTGTCAGAATGACTTTCCCTCTGTCATCATCATTTTTGTGCATCCAATATAATCAATAGTTAAACTATTTATCTAATCATCGGTCAGGATGAATTTTGAGACTTGTAGGTTGTAAGCTTTGGCTATAAATGCGGGGGTGAAAGAGGCGAAACCCTTTTCTTCAACATTATACATGATCATATCCCTTGCATCCATCTTAGACAAAATCCAACCGATCACATCGGTGCAAAGGAACAACTCAGGTCGTGTGGATACCTTCGTAATCCTCGATCTCAATATGTTTTCAAAAAGGGGTAAATCCTCCAAGCCCATGTCTAGGATCTTTTGATCTTGGAGCATATGATATATTGGCCCCCACTTGGATTCCGGCTCGACTCTAGTTACAGATCTGGTGTCTTCATAATGTATTTCTGTCCTTGGCATGATTTTTAGGTCCGACTCTTCTTTAGCAATTTTAGCTTTCTCCTTGCCTTTCTTGGGCATGGTATCGGATGCAGACTAAGGCTGTACAAAATCACACCAAAACA
Source organism: Pseudotsuga menziesii (assembly GCA_001517045.1). Lineage (NCBI taxonomy): Eukaryota > Viridiplantae > Streptophyta > Pinopsida > Pinales > Pinaceae > Pseudotsuga > Pseudotsuga menziesii. The sequence continues at coordinate 190,955 of LPNX010764186.1, forward strand.
TGTCTTAGCATCCCTACGATTATAAACCACATGTATTCGTGTACATAAGAAAATGAAGAATTACTCTAAAACTTGCAAGACATATAAGAAAGCTATTAAATCATTTCCTTTCTAGACAAGCTTGACCAATATTTCATTTACCACATCATCCTTAGCCATCGGAAAACAACTTTGAATTGTAAAAAACTCCGCATACCACCAAAAGCCAAACCTAAGGTGAGGTCAAAACTGGGACGATAAAACCTAGTCCACATCGGGTTCAAAACGTCGTGTCAAGATCTCTGCTTTCAAACATCTAGCATTCTAAGTCACGATACCAAGGATTGATCAAAACAGATTTTCAAACCCTATGCATGACCCCTTTTCTGAAACTCACGGCCCGCAGCTAAAAAAAAAAAAAATCCAAAGAAAAAAAATGGTTACGCCATGTCATCAAGCACCAGGGGCAACACCTTCTGATGAGAAACCTAGGTTAAGGACTAGAGGAACACAACAACTTTCTGAGTTTATGGCTTCACTAACCCCTATCGTCGCAGACAAATATGAACCATGTGAGGAGAGGCTGGCAGAAAACTCGGGCCATCTCAGTCTCATCTTTACATACCATGGCTTTAAGCAAGCCATGTCTGAGGTTTGAACAACCTTGGACCAGAAAAAGGTTGGGAAGAGGTGAAAGGAAAAACCACGGCCAGTTGCAAGCTAAGTCAACAAACAAAATATGGAGGGTCGGGTCAGATGGCTTTCCAAAAAACAAACCAAGAGGCTGAGGAGAAAACCTTTTAAATCACAACAAAATCAATCGACAACCCTAGTTTTGTAAAAAAAGAAACCTAAATGTGCTATCACCCCAACCGTAAAAGGTCAAAATCAACGCCATTATACCAATCAAGAGAATCATGACAAGGATTGAATCCTACCTGACATGGACAACTCAAAGGTTGGTGAAAGGCTCAGTGCCAAAGGCTTGTAGGCTCCAAATGGCGATCTCCTGTAGGCATGCGTTCAAACGGGAGACAACAACTCACCGTAAAAAACCGTAATGAAAACCACCCTAGGGTTATATAATAAAACAATGAAGATGCATTAAATGCGGTTGGTGGGGAAATTATGTTGCTCCCGCAAATGAAACATTTTTTGGTGCCCATGCTTAAACTTCATCGGCTAAAAACTGTGTCGGCGGGGCGAGATGAAAAACCTCTGACCATGTCGGCTCACAAAACCATGACTCTGTCGCAACAATCGCACTGCTTCCTCAGAAACATTAATGAAAGCATCGTTATGGGTCATCTGATGTTTCAGTGATGAAAGATCGGCTGGAAACCATGAATTTTTCCACCTCAATTGGAAATAAAAATGCAATACAACCGACACCGACAGAGAAAATATTTGGAAACTCCCGACCCAAAGCATGTCGACAGACCCGCAAGCAAAACAATCGGCAACAAAAACTTAAACGATCCGACAACATCAGAGCCAAAAGGCAAAGATAACCGCCACTATCGGCCATCTTCGGTGAAACAAATTGACGAAGAACGTTGGCTTCAAAAGGCAGGACTCTGCCGATAATATCAGCTGGAATTCAAAAATATTTTCGGCAAAGGTTGAAATCCCTGAGCGTAAACAATCACAAAATCAAATGAAAGGGTATCAGATGAAAAATCAGAACTTCCCCGCTGTCTCGACGAACTCCGAACAATTCTTCCAACACGTCCGCTCAACAATCATCATGAAATTGGCTGGAAAACGTCAAGCTGAAACAACAAAATTTGTCCATTGTGTCGGTGACAATATAGAAATTTTTCCAACACATCGAATCAAAAAAGATTTCTTACTTGGTGCAAAAATTTCAAACTTGTTCAGAAAAACCAAGTCACTGGCAGCAAACTTCCTTAAGGAGCAAAAAGTGTCCGAGTAAGATCAAAATCTAAGAAATCAAAGGGGGGGCCCTAAAAACACAAAAAAGATTGGGGTAGTGGTTGCAGCAGCAACACATCTTTGATAAGAATGTTGTGTGAAGCGTTAAGGATTGAGGAACTTTCTCAATTGTTGCTAAGATAGAATAGTTTATGTTAGGGAAACAATGTCAAGCTAGTGACTTACTCTCTAATGTACAACAAGTGTGCACGATTAAAAAAACACACATTATGTCAAGTAAACCTCATCAGCATATAGAGTTCGTTAGTGTGCTCTCATACAATGTCAGCATACAAATTCAGTGAGTGCACAATGCCAACAACAACACCATTCAACTTATCAACTGCACGGTAATTGGAAAACACAGTGACATCGAAGCCAAACATACCACATGACTAACAAATCATGATTGAAAAATAAGAGTCAAAATAGTAAGCGCTACCCAACCTATAAACATATTCTAATCGAATATTTTCAATGAACAATGGTGTGTCTCTTATTATATCCTTTCCAACTGTTGGTAATAATGTAGTTGTGTCACAACATGCTTTTTTTGTTCTATGTGAGATTGGGATAAAATTGTCACAATCATTATCATTTAATACGCACTAGATGCGAAGAGGGTCCCTTGTCCCACAAACAATGAATTTTGAAAAGGACTACATTCACAAATCATAAATCATTTTGATGGCAAATTTGAAAATGGTAAATGAGGATCTTTATATCTCAGGTTGAAATCAAACATGTATATCAACAAAGCACTTATGTTTAAAAAAAATTACAAATAAAACCCTTGTATTTGAAACAAAACAAAAATATCCGTATCCAAAGTATTCATAAATGAAGATTCAATCCACCCTTGTGATTTAAAATAATGCTCAACATTTTTACTACAAAAATAGGTTCAAACAAGAACATGGAGTCTTAGTCCCCGCCCTTTTTTAATAGTTCTAAAATGAAGAAACATAGACCCTGTAAGAGGAAGGAATTCCATCAAAATATCATTACTTCAAATTTATAATATGCTCCTTCTCTCCTCCCTCCCAAAATGGATTTGGAATTGGGCTGAGTTGACCTAAAAAAGAAGATAGAGATTTTTCCTATGGGTTTTCTATCCCAAACATAGAGGTTTTCTAGTGGGTTGGCTATCCTTTGGGGTAGTAATTCAGCTTGAAAGTAAGTTATACTTGAATAATTAGATCACCTTCTCATGTCATATGGTATACATTGATTAAGTTTTCCAAATTTCTCATGTTTGCGTCGAAGAGGTGCTTTCTACATCTTGGCAAGGGAAGATGTGTAAATCCTTTTGTGCTCATCCTAGAGTTGTCACGTGTCCTTTTTAAAAACCAATAAAATATTATGAAAAAATAACACGCTAGTTTAAATTATATTTAAAACGTTTATAACGTCATATATAATAAAATGCTTCCTCGACACTTGCACTCTAAAAAAGGGTTTGCACTTCGAAATATTTGATCTCTCTCAATGCTTGATAGATCCCATTTTACGATAGATCTATGTTGGTGATATTCCAAATGATAATTTTTTTGAATCTCTCCCTTAGATTTGGTTATAGATGAATTTCAATTAGTCTCAAGCCAACTAAAAAACAAAAGAGTATCTTTGACTAGGTAAATGACATCATTAATGAATGAAACTTTATTGAATTTTTGGTGACCTTTCTCTTGGTTGGTTCTGTGTATCCTCCTACTTGCTCGAGTTACTTCCTGGGTAATTTTTCCTTTACTTTCGATCTAGATTTATATGTTTTTCAACCTAGGATTCCTGATAGACATGGAGTCTGTCCTCTTGCACGGAGGGTTTAGTACCAACCATGAGAAAAAGTGAGAAGTTTGTTGGCGTTGATTGCATTTTTTTGTTTTTCGATTAGGGTTGCATTGACCATTTTATTGTTGGTCTATCCCCAAGGGGAAGGTTTCATATCTTTTAGGTAGTGTGTTCATTCTTCGATTCTATGGTTTGTTTTTTGTTGGACTTTTCTGTGGAGGGCTTAGGGTTTCCCTTTTACCCTTTGGGTTTCTTTGTGGGTTTCACGTGATTCTGATGTGTTGGTAGTTTTCTTATCATACCATAAGGGTTTTTCTTGATTCTTTCATCTTGTCATGGGTCTCTTGTGTTTTGACTACAGTGCTTGGGGTTATTTGTTTTTTTTCTGGCAAACAACTACTAGTATACCACTTAAGGTTCTCCGGTCTTGTACTTCTGGTTTTCTTATTTCAGGATGGATGGGTTAAAACCTTATGTATCGGTCTTGGAACCTTTGCGTGGTTTTGGTACTTTACCATTTAAACCTTTCAAATCTCGGCGCAAGGTTGAGGCTTATAAAGTGTTGGAGGCAAAGCACAATTTTGTTTTGAGAAGGGACATATATATGGACAAAGTAGATTCCTTATGCACCAGAGCGCTGGTGAGCAGACTCGAGTACTATAAAAATGGAAAAGGAATACTAGGTGGAGTGATCTACCTTACATTGGAATCCCTTGCTCAAGTATGTGTTGATTGTGAGTCACCTATCGAATGGGTGTTTGGTATTTCTCTTTCTTGACGGAGACGATGCTTCGAAGGTACTAGAAAGGCCCTTGACTATTCAAAAGGGCTCACTGGTTCTGAGTCATTGGCACGTAAATTTTGATCCTGTTAGAGAAAGTGTTTCTAAGAGACATTTGTGAGTGCTTCTTCTGGCCTTTCCACTTCCCTTTGGAGCCGTGAAGTGAAGTGTTGGTTGGTTTAGCAAACTCGCTGGGAATATTTGTGGCGATCGACGAAAAAATTCTCCATGCTTTTTCTCATGTATTGGTAGTTATGGATGTTTCATACAGATTTCCTTTGGAGATTGAAATCTGCTGGGAAGCAGGTGTCTTTGTCCAAAGGTTAGATTACCTAAACATCCCTTTTAGATGTCATTTCTGCCATAATATTGGTCATCTCATAAAACATTGCCCTTCTCTGCCTCATGTCACTCCCTTGCCATATGGGGGTTCTGGTGAGGATGAATTGAGGCTGTACAAATTGATTGTTTTTGAAGAAAAGATTGGGGCTCTCTCTTCACAGATTATTACAGGTATGTACAACTTTGTTTCACCCTCTTATTGTGATTATTTAACCAAATGGTATTTGCATTTTATTGTTGATGTCGAGAAGATCGTTAGTTGTAGACAACAATCTGCTCCTGCACCCTCTTTTGCTGGTGCCATTTTAGAGCCTGTCAGTCATGGGGGGATGGGTCTTTAACTACTGGGGATCTTTTTTGTGATGTGGGAGAGGGTCGGGATATTAGCACTTTGTATTATAGGGAGTCTTGTGATACCCTTCCCGCTTCACCATCCTCTTGACCACCTAAGGTGGCTGAGACTTTGCCTTATGCAGTTTCTTTGCCTGTTGCCCCTCTTTTTTCTCCAAAATATTTCTCCCCTCTATCGGTGGAGACGGATGCCTCCTTAACTATTTTTGGCAGGGTTGATTGTTCTCTAGTCCTCTAGACTCTCCTTCTTTCAATGACCCGACCCTTTTAAATTCACTCTCGATCTTTTCTGATAAGCCTCCCTTGTCACCCTTGGTCATTCCTCTAGCCTACATAAGGCATGAGAATGCCAATATCATAAAAGCTTAGAAACCTTAGCTGGATCAGTCATCTCGATATCTTGGGGAGTTGGGGAACGAGGGTCATTATTTTCCACTTTTTGATAGAATTAAGGAAGCTGCAGGGCTGGCCACACTCTTGATATCCTTCCTTCCTCCAGGCTGCTTAGAGTAGTGTCACCCTCTGCTTAGGGTTCTTAATGCGGTTACTCTCCTTTAATGTCTGTGGTTTTGGAGGGCTTACCAAGTTAAATTCCCTAGGTTTATTGTTATATGAGATTATACCTGATATGATTTATTTTCAATAGACCATGTGCGCACGTGATCAGTCCCTGCTCCATTTTTCTAAACTAAATCTTGGTTGGGAATTTTGTGCAACCGATGTTGTCGGTCTCTCTGGTGGTTTATTAATGGATTAGAATCCCTCGGTGTTTCGTTGTAAGTCTTTTTCCTCCTCTGTCGATATTTTGGTAAAGGCTAGGTTTAGAGGATTGGATACCATCATGTCTTTCCTGAAATATTATGGTCCATATCTCGATAGGGAATGTTTATGGAATGTTTTTGTGGATGGGGGTATTTTTAATCATCCTAACCTGATTATTGCTGGAGATCTTAGTTTTACCTTATCGGATGCAGAGATCTGGGGCTTAAAGGCTCATATCGATCCCCTGTCAACCTTCTTCTCCCAACTACTAATTCGTACAAATATAGTGGACTTATTGCCTTTGTGTTTGGGTCCGACATGGAGGAATGGAAGATTGGGGGCAGAGGGGATTAGTAAGTGTCTCTATCAGTTCCTAGATTCTGAATCACTGATCCAACTTTTCAATATATACAGAACTTGGGCCTTGCCCTCGGAGATCTTTGATCACTTTTCGACCTATTTCGAGTGGGATGACTTGTCTTTCAAACATAATTTTCCCTGTAAGTTCAATCGTGTTTGGCTCTAGCAGGAGGATTTTTCCCATCTTGTAAGACACTCTTGGTCAGTAGAGGCCCCACAAATGGAAGGGGAATATATGAACTTATTAGTGTTTAAACTAAGGCGCCTGAAACAATTTGTTAAAATATGGGAAAAGAATAAGAAGAAGAGGCAGGGATTGGAGATGGTTTCTTAATGACCAAGAAATTCACCTTTTATTTATGCTCTCCCCTTCTGGCATTCTTTGAAGGGAGGATGATAATAATATTATTACCCTTAAGTCTCGGAAAGAGAAACTTTTGGCTCATGAGTAATTGACATGGAGGTTAAAAACTCGAGCTTTATGGATTGAACAAGGGGATGCCAACACAAATCTCTTTCATAGTTTCACAAACTCGAGGCAAAATGGTAATTCTATTTGGGATCTACAGGATGACAATGGTATTATTATTCATGATCAAATTCAACTTAAATCACTGGTGGAAAAATACTTCTCCGCCCTATTTAAAGACGATGGAAACATTCTTATCTCAGACCAACTTAAGGTTATTCATCTTTTTCCTACTTTTTTCTCTCCTAAGGATGTTCCAGCTGTGGGAATGGACGTTAGTATGGAGGAGTTAGAGCCAACTTTGAATAGTTTTAAGAAGGAAAAAATTCCTGCTCCATATGGTTGGATGGTATAATTTTTTCTGTCTTTTTTTGAACTAGTAAGTGATGATTTACTTACTGCTATTGAACAATCTCGACGGGAGGGTCTGGTCCTTTGTTCTATAAACTACACCTTCCTTTCTCTCATTCTGAAATGTGAGAATCCAAGGTCCTTTGCAGACTTTTGTCTGACATCACTGTATAATCTAATCTATAGGGTTATCACATAAATTATTTCAAACAGGATGAAGCCTATATTGGCCAAGGTAATCTCAAAGGAACAATTCAGTTTTCTTAAGAACATTCAAATTCTCGAGGCGGTTGGAATTTCTCAGGAAATTTTACACACCATCAAATTAAAGAAATTGGAAGCATTGGTACTTAAAATAGACCTCATTAAAGATTTTGATAGGGTAAATTGGACCTTTTGCACCTCATTTTATTTTAGGTGGGTCAGTCAGCAGACATTGTTAACTGGTTGACGGGGTGTGTCTCATCTGCTTATTTCTCGGTTCTTATCAATGGATCACCATCTGGTTTCTTCAACGCTTCTAGGGGCTTAAGACAGGGCTTCCCTTTGTGGCCACTTCTCTTCCTTCTAGTGATTGAAGAACTCAGTCTCTTGATTGGTGAAGCAAAGAGTAAAGGCAATATTAAAGGTATCAATCTTTCTCCTTCACTTGCCATCACACATTTACTCTTTGTAGATGTTGTGGTTTTATTTGGGATCAGAACATTTGAGGAATGGCAGGCATACAAGTCAGAACTAAATATATTTTGTTCGTCTTCCGGGATGAGCATCAGTTTGAAGAAATCTTCCTTTCTCCTCAATAAATTGAATGTGGATGTAATGAACAACATTAGTGCCATTCTCCCTTACAAAATGTCTAAAATGGATTTAAATATTTGGGTTATTGGTTAAAACTTATGAATTATTGTGTCAACGATTGGCGTTGGATTATCAAAAATTTTGAAAGGAGACTCAGTAAGTGGTCCTTTCGGTATTTATATCTGGGTGGCAGGCTGATTCTCATCCTTTCGGTCTTGTGTGGAATTTCGGTGTATATCTTCTCTTTGACTAAGACCCACAAAACTATTTTAAAGAGACTCTGGCAATCTATATTTATTTTTCTATGGGGTGGCTCGGCTATCAAGCACAAGATTCATTTGGTAGATTGGCAAACCATCTTAAGCCCTTCTGCATTTGGGGTCAGAATATTAAGAATCTGGACCGGTTCAGTATCTCTCTTAGGTTGAAGAGATTATGGCTTGCACTCGGTAGCATTGGTCTTTGTAACTATGTGATTCAAGCTAAATATCTTCATAAGAAATCTATAGAAAGTTGGCTTAGAGTGGAGGTGAAGTCTGTACAGAGGACATCTTATATATGGAATGGCTTTCTTTGGGTGATCTCATGGATCGACAGAGTGTTGGGAATGGTTGTTCTATCAGGCTATGGTTTGACATGAGAATGAATTCAAATTATACACTCTCTTCGGAAATACTTTCGTACTTAAACAATTATGGAATTACTTCCCTTGATCATGCTCGCAATATGGGAGAAGAATCCTATTCAAACTCTTACTCGCTAACTGCGGAGGATCTGGAACTGGTTGGTCCTTGGAAGGAAGAATGGGCTCATTTTAGAAGTGACTTATCCCATGGGGGTATCAGACTTACTAACCAGAAGGACAACTTGACTTGGACAAGTCACGAAAAATCTAGCATATGAGTTTATTGTTATTTCAAATTTGGAAGAATTAAAAGGCTGGAGATACCATCAACTTTGGCATTGACATGTACCGATCAAGTTAAAATGTTTTATTTGGCTTCGTGTTGAGTACCGTATTAGCACCTGGGAAAATTTATTAAGGAGGGGATGGATTGGTCCTAACAGATGTTGCATGTGCAAAGCGGAGGAGGAGTCAGTGGACCATATATTTGTGGTCTTTCCATTTTCTTGGGTTGTTAAAATCTATTTAGCATTATTCCTGGAAACAACATTCGTTTGGAAGGTATTAACACTGCAGGAAAATCTGAGTATATGGTTTAAGCATGTTCACCAACGGTTATACCTTCCTATCTTTTATGTCTAAAAAATTTGGAGTGCCCGTAATAGATGTATTTTTGAGGAGTAGGAACCTGATATCAAGTTCATGTGTTATGGCACTCTTTAATTATTAAAAAGTTTTGGCATGTTGTCTGTTCTCCCAAAGCATTGCATGTTATTGGGCAGGCTCTTGTTTACAATTATGTGACCGGATTCTTTGACAGTGTGATGTCTCAAGGTATGGGTGGTGCTGGCATAATTCTTTTCATCAGTCACATTCATTTCTATCATTTGAAATTGGGATGTGGAGTTAGCACTAATATGCGTGTTGAGTTGATGGTGCACTGGACTCTTTTGCAATTTGCTTCAACTATTGGGCTTCCAGAGTTAAATATATTTGGGGACTCCAAAGTTATCATAAACTAGGAAAATTCAGTATCTGGCTTATGGTATTAGACCTTAATCACTGGTGCGCACAATTTGAAGCGGTTAAATGTTCCTTTCTCTCTCTTAAATTTATGCATGTTTATAGGGAGCATAACATTAATGTCAATGGATTATTAAAGGAAGCTCTACTCTTAGACTCGAGGTCCCTTTCCTTCTCGAAGTTTATGGAGGGAGAGAGAATTTATGAGGATACTCTCACATTCTTTTGATGGACACCTATTTTGTTCTTATCCTGATTGTTTACTAATGGACTAAACTTTTGTCCTCTAGTAGTGCACTTGGAGCTTATCTTTGATTATGTTCATTTTTTTTTCCTTGTAGATGTGTTGGATATTAGCACCTCTTTTTTGGGCTTAAGCTCTTGTTGTTTAGCCAGACTTGATACTTTGTATCACTGATCTTTGTCCTTTAGTACTACCATTAGAGTATATTTTTTATTTATGAAGTTGGGTTGGATAGTTATCTTGTTTGTAATGGCTGCTCTTTTTCAGGATCAAGAGCGAAGCTATCAATAAAACCCTCGAAGTTATCTTATTTTTACTTTGTATCAACGAACGTAATAAATTGTTTGAGTTAAAGAGAAAGTTGGAATTCAAAGAATTGATGTACAACATGACAAGTTTGGGTGGTGATATGACAATTTACTATCCCTTCATAGTTAATATAGGAAAAACTTGACAAGGTGTAATAAAAGCTGGCAGGGCGAAGCTACCAATAAAACCCTGACTACACTTGACTGCAATTTATGGAGGGTATATAAGAGCAACTCTTATACACACAAAGCATTATATCTTACACTAGAAATCAAGTTAATGGATTTACTGAAAGTAGTTGGTATTTTATTGGGCACTGATAACATACATTGGGTAGTCCACGCCACCAAGAAATAATATTTTAAGGGAAGCTTAAATGTTGTAAGGGCAACTTAAATGTTGTATAAATGGAATTGAAAAGCCTTGAAGGTGGGTATTGATTGAATGCCTTTATGAATGTGCGTAAATGCAGGGGCTAGTAGTAAAAGAAAGAGGGTCTTCAGAGTCACTACTTACCTATGATTTCTCTTACGATCCTACTACGTTCATTACTCTTAAATGTTCCGAATGCTTTTAATTAAGACCCTGACCAATGAAATACCATACATTTGCACTCCAACGACTTCTCATTTTGTTTCCACCACTTGGTATGATCCAGGAGGATATTGGTGGCCACCCACCTATTCCACTTGGACCCCCACCATTGTTTCTTTCAGTTTTCCAGTTTCCTTAATTGTAGCACAATTTACTATTTTTGGCAATTTTTGGGTCCTAAACTTTCGGAGTTGTTTTGAGGCCCTAAACAACATTTTTTCGGCATCCAATGGTCGGGAAACTATGAGTTTGTTCCGGACTCGATATTTGTTGTTTATGGTGTTAGAATTTTATCATTCAAGCTAGCATTATGTTAGGATCTTTAACTGAGAGAATAACAAGTACAGCAATCAAACACAAGAGATAATGAACACAATGTTTTTCCTCAGGGAAACCATAAATGGAGAAAACCCCACAACTTCCTCAGAGATAGAATCAGCACCAAAAGTAAAACCCCAAAATAGTAAGATGATCTCCTGACACCAGTAGCCTCTTTCTTCCTAGCCCCAATGTCTTCTTCTTCCTCAGCTATGCGCTACAACTGAGTATGAGTGAGTGTATTCTAAATAGAGAGGCTAGCTCTCTATTTATACTAATTCCCGACTTGACAAAACCCTACTAGGGCCGACTTCTCTAGGAGAGTCTAATAACCCTAGTGCCCCAGAACTGTGGGGACTTTAACCCTTGATCAATAGGAGGGTTACCCACAATGACTTGACATGACTTGTTTACATTATAGAACCTCCCGATAGGAACATCGGGGTATCACATCTCTCAATTACATTACAGATACTTCCTGGAATAAACATCGGGGTACAATAAATGAAATATACAAGTGAATACATTCCGAAGTTACATATACATCAACACTCCCTCTTAACTAGGAAGGTATTCTCTCGACACAATTTGTCAGTACTGGTCTTCTTCTCTGGATCATCTCTTCATCTGCATATTCAAGTCATCTTCATCTTGGATCTGGATCATCACTCGATCTGGATCATCATCACTAGATCTAGATCATCACGGGGACATCATCATTGGATCTGGATCATCATGGGGACATCATCACTGGATCTGGATCATCACTGTTGGATTTGGATCATCTCAGAGACATCATAACTGGATCTAAATCATCACTTGATCTGGATCATCACTGGGTCATCATCATAGGTGTTATCTCATGATTCTTCTCGTCATAGGAAGTTCTACAGAGCCAGCCATTTTTCATGCTGGTTGTAGGCCTAGCCTCCTTGTAGGTCTTCTTTAGCCCTTATATCTGACCCTAAGTCAGAATGGCCAGCACTCACATCTGACAATGAGAGGAACACATCCAACATCATGTCAAAAAGGCACAACCCTTACATTCACCAGCATGACAGTACTCAACTACTATCATTTGTGAAAAGGCTTAGCACTCACATCTAACCTTGACTCGTTAGAAAGGCACAGCACTCACATATGACTTTGACTCGTCAGAAAGGCACAACACTTACATCTGACCTTGACTCGTCAGAAAGGCATAGCACTCACATCCACCAGCATGACAATACACAACTACTATCATCTGTGGAAAGGCACAACATTTACATCTGACCTTGACTTGCCAGAAAGGCACTCAGTCCTAGATTGAGGGTTCCTAGTAACTGACCAGGTGCCTCCATTCAGAGAATGGCAGTAGCCCTTATATCTGACCCTAAGTCAGAATGGCCAACACTCACATTTGACATGGAAGGAACCAATCCTCTCACCATGACAGAATGGCAACAACCCTTATATCTGATCAAGTGGGAACACATCCCGCAATCACATTAGAATGGCCATGCACTCATATCTTATCATGTGAGAACACATCTCACAGTCATATCAGAATGGTCCTCAGTCCTAGACTAAGTTTTCTTGGTAACTGACCAGGTACCTCCATTCAAAGAATGACAATAGTCCTTATATCTGATCATGTAGGAATCAATCCTACAGTCACATCAGAATGGCCAGCACTCATATATGACATGGAAGGAACCAATCCTCTCACCATGACAGAATGGCTCAGCCCTTACATCTGACCATGGAAGGAACCAATCCTCTCACCATGACAGAATGGCTCAGCCCTTACATCTGACCATGGAAGGAACCAATCCTCTCACCATGTCAGAATGGCTCACGAACTCATCACTTCCCCTTGGGGGAAATCTCAATCTGGAGAACACCAAGCTTCTCCCTGAAGTACTCAAACTTCACTCTGGCTAATAGATTCATCAACACATCAGCTATCTATTCATCCATCGCAATATACTGGAGCTTCACTACTCCTCTCTGCACCATATCCCCGATATAGTGATACTTGATCTCGATATGCTTCGACTTGTCATGAAACACCGGGTTGTTAGATTTTTAACATTAATCTAGCATAACATTAGGATCTTTAACTGAGAGAACAACAAGCACAACAATCAAACACAAGAGACAATGAACACAGTGTTTTTCCTCGGGGAAACCATAAATGGAGAAAAACCCGCAACTTCCTCAAAGATAGAATCAACACCAAAAGTAAAACCCCAAAACAATAAGATGATCTCCCGACAACAGTAACCTCTTTCTTCCTTGCCCCGATGTCTTTCTCTTCCTCAGCTATACGCTACAACTGAGTGTGGATGAGTGTGTGATAAATAGAGAGGCAAACTCTCTATTTATACTAATTCCCGACATGACTAAAACCCTACTAGGGCCGACCTCTCTAGGAGAGTCTAATAACCTTAGTGCCCCAGAACTGTGGGGACTTTAACCCTTAAACAATAAGAGGGTTACCCACAATGACTTGACATGACTTGTTTACATTATAGATCCTCCTAATAGGAACACCGGGGCATGACCTGACACAAGTATATCCCAGAATAAACATTGAGTTACAATACATAAGAAATATAAGTGAATACATTTTGAAGTTACAATTACATCAACACTCCCTCTTAACTAGGAAGGTATTCTCTCGACATAATTTTCATCACCGGTCTTCTTCTCTGGATCATCTCGTCATCTGTATCTTCATGTCATCTTCGTCTTTAAGTCATCGTCATTTTCAAGTCATATTCATCTTCGGATCTGGATCATCATCACTGGATCTGGTTCATCACTAGACATCATCACTGGATCTGGATCATCACTCGATCTGAATCATCACTCGATCTGGATCATCACTGCTGGATCTTCATTACTGGATCATCACAGGTGCTATCTCATGATTCTTCTCGTCACAGGAAGTTCTACAGAGCCAACCCTTTTTCATGCTGGTTGTAGGCCTAACCTCCATGTAGGTCTTCTTTAGTGCTTACATCTGACACCAAGTCAGAATGGCCCACCTAGCACTCACATCTGATCATGTAGGAACCAATCCTATAATCACATCAGAAAGGCCCAGCACTCACATTCACCAGCATGATAGGACACAATTACTATCATATGTGAAAAGGCTCAGCACTTACAGCCACCAGCATGATAGGACACAACTACTATCATTTGTGGAAAGGAACAACACTTACATCCACCAGCATGGTAGGACACACCTACTACCATCTATGGAAAGGCACAACAGTTACAATCACCAGCATGGTAAGAAACACATACTACCATCTGTGAAAAGGCACAACACTCACATCCACCAGCATGATAGGACACACCTACTATCATCTGTGGAAAGGCCAGCACTCACATCCACTAGCATGATAGGACACACCTACTATCATATGTGGAAAGGCTCTCCACTTACATTTGATCATGTGGGAACACATCTCTCACTCACATCAGAATGGCTCTCAGTCCCAGACTGAGGATTCCTGGTACCTCACCAGGTAGCTCCATTCCAAGAATGGCGGTAGCCCTTATATCTGACACCAAGTCAGAATGGCCAGCACTCACATCTGACATGGAAAGGACCAATCCTCTCACCATGAGAGAATGTATCAGCCCTTACATCTGATCAAGTGGGAATACATTCCTCTATCACATCAGAATGGCCATGCACTCATATCTGATCATGCGAGAACACATCTCACAATCATATCAGAACGGCCCTCAGTCCCAGACTGAGTTTTCCTGGTACCTCACCAGGCAGCTCCATTCCAAGAATGGCAATAGCCCTTATATCTGATTAGGTAGGAACCAATCCTACAGTCATATCAGAATGGATCAGCACTCATATCTGACATGGAAGGAACCAATCCTCTCACCATGTCAGAATGGCTTTGGGTCTCATCATTTCCCCTTAGAGGAAGCCTCGATCTGGAGAACACCAAGCTTCTCCCTAAAGTACTCAAACTTCACCTTAGCCAATGGCTTTGTCAACACATCAACTATCTGTTCCTCCGTCGCAACATACTGGAGCTTCATTGCTCCCCTCTGCACCATATCCCTGATATAGTGATACTTGATCTCGATATGCTTCGACTTGTCATGGAACACTGGATTCTCTGACAACTTCACGCAACTCTGGTTATCACAATGTATACAAGTAGCATCTAACTGGAGATCAAATAAATCGGACACTAGCTTCCACAACAATACTGCCTCACAACTAACTGAACAAGTTGCAACATACTCTACTTCAGCAGTACTTAGTGCCACACAGGATTGCTTCCCGCTAAACCAAGAGATCACACCTGATCCCATACTGAAGCAACACCCTGAAGTGCTCTTCCTATCGATGGCACTGCCTGCCCAATTTGAATCAACATAAACCTCCAAGTTAATCTTTTGATTCGACTCATACTTGAGCCCATAATCAATTGTACCCCTCAGGTACCTCAGAATATGCTTTGCAGCAATTAAGTGAACATTTCTCGGTTCTGTCAAGAACTGGCCCAAGGTGTTCACAGCAAAGCAAATATCTGGTCTTGTGTTCGTCAGGTTCAAGGATCCAATCATCTAATGATACATCGTAGCATCAATCGTCTCTGATGAAGCATCACTTAATAGCTTCAGGTTTGATGCCATAGGTGTGGCCATAGCCTTATAGTCCATCATCCCAAACCTCTTCAGGATCTCTACTGTATATTTCCCTTGTCCCAGGGAAATCCCATCTACACTCTGCCACACCTCCATGCATAGAAAATAATGCATCATACCCAAGTCCTTCATTTTGAACTCGGCAACAAGCTTCCTCTTTGTATCAACAATCAACCCATCCATACCTGTTACAAACAGATCATCTACATACAGTAGGAGCATCACTGGGTTGCCATCTTCAACCTTGTAGTAAAGATTGGAATCTGCTTTACTCTTAGTAAAGCCCAAACTGGATAGAAAGCTGTCAATTCTGCCGTACCAAGTCCTGGGTGCATATTTCAAACCGTACAGGGCTTTCTTCAATCTGCATACATGAGACTCTCTGTCATGTGTCTCAAAACCGAGTGGTTTCTCTACATATACTTCCTCTTCCACTACACCATTCAAGAAAGTAGTCTTGACATCCATTTGGTGTATCTTCCATTTCATCAATGCAGCCAGAGCAAGTACCGATATGATGGAAGTGTATCTGGCTACAGGTGCAAAATTTTATTCATAGTCTATTTCTTCTTTCTGAGAGAAACCATGAGCAACAAATCTTGCTTTATATTTTTCAATGCTACTGTCTGCAACATGCTTGATCTTGTAGATCCATTTGGAAGTTACAACTGACTTCCCTTTTGGTCTTGGGACAACATCCCAAATATCATTCTTCATGATCGATTGATACTCTTCGATCATAGCATCCTTCCATTCTTTCCATTCTACTGCTTCTTCATAATTGGAAGGTTCTTTGTCAATGAAATCACATAGTAATGCTACATACCCGGAGCAGGATCTAGTCCTCTCTCTTTCTCTGTGATTCTCTTCTGGAGCCCCATATCTTTCTGCACCTTGGATAATTTCTCGTACCCAAGCAGGTTTTCTCTTATGAGGATTCTTTTCTTGAGGTGGATCTACAAGCCTTTGTGGTTCTTCAAATTCTCGATCTTCTTCTTGAGTTTCTTCGTTCATGGTTGTATCATGAATTCTGGGTGCTTCTGCTTTTTCAGGTTCTTCAGCAGGTCTCTTCCTGGATTTGTTGTAAGCTATGTCTTCATCAAATGTCACATCCCTACTGATATCAATCTTCTTGAATCCTGGGAAATATATTCTGTAAGCCTTCGAGCTTTCAGAGTATCCCACAAATATACCCTTTTTTCCTGAAGGATCTAATTTAGTCCTCTTCTCTTCTGGAATGTGTATGTACACTGGACAGCCGAATATTCTGAGATGGCTAACTTCTAGTTTCTTGCCGGAGAAGACTTCTTCAGGAGTCTTGTTCTCGAGTACTCTATGTGGAGTACGATTCTGTACATACACCGTTGTTCTGGTTGCTTCTGCTCAAAGATGCATAGGAAGATCTTGATCATGAAGCATAGCTCTTGCAACTTGCATGATGGCTCTATTCTTCCTTTCTGCAATCCCATTCTATTATGGATTATATGGAGTGGACAACTCCCTCTTAATCCCTAAGTCTTTACATAGCTCTTTGAATTCATTCGAAGTGAATTCTCTGCCATTATCTGATCAAAAGGTCTTGATCTTCTTTTCAGTGTGATTCTTGATCAAGGCTTTGAATTCCTTGAACTTGCTGAATACTTCATCTTTGTTCTTCATGAAGTAAATCCATGTCTTCCTAGAAAATTCATCAATAAAATAAACATAATATACATACCCGCTTAGTGAGCTTGATCACATAGGACCGCATACATCGGAGTCGATGATTTCCAAGATTCCTTTTGCCTTGCTCTCGCTTCTTGGAAATGTATTCTTTGTATTCTTTCCTTTCGCACATCCTTTGTAGACCCCATCATGTTTTTCTTTAATTTCTGAAAGACCTTCAACAACTTTGCTTGTAAGTGGTAGTGCTCTATAATGCACATGTGCAAGCCTTCTATGCCAAAGCTCATTTGGCTCTACTGTGTCATGGACCAAGGCTTGTTCTGGATGGCCCTTCAATTTGTACAATCCTCCTTCTTGTTCTCCAATCATTACTGCATCATCGATAGTGTTTCCTTTTGGCCACATGATGACTTGACCATCTATAATGCCACCCTCATTCCTTTTGCATCTAATGCAGATATGGAGAGAAGGTTCTTCTTCAGTCCTGGTACAAACAATACTTCCTTCATTGTCATAGACTTTCCAGAGTCTAGCTTGTAGGAGGATTCCCCACTACCTTTTATTGGATACTGGTAGTCATCTCCTAGCTTCACCTTGTGAGGTGATTCATGTTCTGAAAGTTTCACAAAGGATTCCTTGAATCCTGTCATATGCTTGGAAGCCCCACTATCTATAAGCTAATCATTGCTTCCATGAGTAATGTTTCATATCTGGTTCTCATTGTCGAAGGTTCATGATCCTCTGCAGCATGAGCATGATGTATTCTCTTGTTTCCCTTCTTCTTGTGAGAGATAGTTTTGTTTCTAGGAAATTCTCTAGCATAATGTCCTTTCTTGTCGCATGTATAACATCTGATTCTAGACAAATCTTTTCTAGAGTTATCTTTATGAAAGGACTTACCTCTGGGGTGATGAGAACTTCTTCTGGGTCTCTTGGAGTGAATTGTGAGAGCTTGATATTCACTTCCCATCTTTTCTTCTCGAGTTGCTATTCGAGCTTCTTCTTGAGAGCACTCTTCCCATAGTCTGTTGAACTTGACTAACTTCTTTCTGGCACAGATTCCTTGAATAAATGAGTCCCATGATCTAGGGAGACCATTCAAGGTGGTCATCATAATCTTTGCATTTTCCACTTCTTCATCTACTGCTTCCAGCTGTTCCTTGATATGAGAAACTCTTGCTAAGTAAGACTAGATTGTTTATGCATTCTAAATATTCACATTCTTCAGTTGGTTTCTCAGAGTCATCTTTCGATTTATGTTCTTCCCTTCAAACAATTTGGTTAGGGCATCAAACATAGCTTTAGGTGTCTTGAGGGAGGACACCTGTGGTGTGAGGTGAACCTTGATAGAATCACTAATGATTCTCTTTGCCATAACCATCTTCTTCTTATGTAAGGCCTTAGCCTCATCTCCCTCTGGAACTGGAACCTCCTCATGGATGCAGGAGTCCAACTCATTCTCTTCCAGGACCAGGGAGATCCTATACTTCCAGGCTCGGAAGTTATTAGCTCCCTCAAGATTTTCATCAAGCTTGGTATGATGAGACATCTTAACTGATAACCTCAAATGGAAATACAAAATATTTAGATCTTACCAGGTCAAGATGTCGAATCTGGATTTGGAGCTGAAATCCTGCAGTGCTGGTTCAAGAGCAGATTAGGGTTTTGTTTTTCCAGAGTTCTTCCCAACCAAATGCTTTGAATTTGATCCCTAACTTTGATTTTAGGGAGGAGATCAATCCAGGCCTGGGCTTACTAAAAAATTCCACTTCTGTGAAAAGCCCTAATTTTCGGCAGTAGTGTCGGGTCCAAAACTCAAAAACCTCAGAATTGGATTCTACTTCAACGGAAAGATGCGCCCTAAGGATAAGAGTTATTCCAACCTTCTTTTGCTGAAAATCTGTGGAGAGAGATCCACAAAATAGGAATCCCTGGTTCCCGCAGCTGCATAGTGTCTTCTTCTCAGGTTAGCTCTGATACCATGTTAGATTTTTAACATTAAGCTAGCATAACATTAGGATCTTTAACTGAGAGAACAACAAGCACAACAATCAAACACAAGAGACAATGAACATAGTGTTTTTCCTCGGGGAAACCATAAATGGAGAAAACCCCACAACTTCCTCAGAGATAGAATCAACACCAAAAGTAAAACCCCAAAATAGTAAGATGATCTCCCGACAGCAGTAACCTCTTTCTTCCTTACCCCAAAGTCTTTCTCTTCCTCAGCTATGTGCTACAACTAGGTGTGGATGAGTGTGTGATAAATAAAGAGGCCAACTCTCTATTTATACTAATTCTCGACATGACTAAAACCCTACTAGGGCCGACCTCTCTAGGAGAGTCTAATAACCTTAGTGCCCCGGAACTGTGGGGACTTTAACCCTTAGACATTAGGAGGGTTACGAACAATGACTTGACATGACTTGTTTACATTATAGATCCTCTCGATAGGAACACCAGGACATGACATGACACAAGTACATCCCAGAATAAACATTAGGTTACAATACATAAGAAATATAAGTGAATACATTCTGAAGTTACAATTACATCAACACGAGTTCTCCGACAACTTCACATAACTTTGGTTGTCGCAATATATACAAGTAGCATCCAGCTAGAGATCAAATAATTCAGACAGTAGCTTCCTCAGCCATACTGCCTCATAACTAGGTGAACAAGCTGTGACATACTCTGCTTCAGTTGTACTCAGTGCCACACAGGATTGCTTCCTGCTAAACCAAGAGATCACACCTGATCCCATACTGAAGCAACACCCTGAAGTGCTCTTCCTATCGATGGCACTGCCTGCCCAATCTTAATCAACATAACCCTCCAGGTTAATCTTCTGACTCACCTCATACTTGAGCCCATAATCAACTGTGCCCCTCAGGTACCTTAGAATATGCTTTGCAGCAATCAAGTGAACATGTCTCGGATCTATCAGGAACTAGCTCAAGGTGTTCACAGTAAAGCAAATATCTGGTCTTGTGTTTGTTAGGTACATCAAGGACTCAATCATCTGACAATACATCGTGGCATCAATCGCTTCTAATGAAGCATCACTAAATAGCTTCAAGTTTGATGCCATAGGTGTGGTCATGGCCTTGCAGTCCATCATCCCGAATCTCTTCAGGATCTCTATCGTATATTTCCCTTGTCCCAGGGAAATTCCATCTGCATTCTGCCACACCTCCATGCTTAGGAAATAATGCATCATACCCAAGTCCTTCATTTCAAACTCGGTAACAAGCTTCCTCTTCATATCAGTAATCAACCCATCCATACCTGTTACAAACAGATCATCTACATACAGTAGGAGCATCACTGGGTTGCCATCCTCAACCTTGTAGTAAAGGTTGGAATTTGCTTTACTCTTGGTAAAGCCCAAACTGGATAGAAAGCTGTCAATTTTTTCGTACCATGTCCTGGGTGCCTGTTTCAAACTGTACAGGTCTTTCTTCAATCTACACACATGAGACCGCCTGTCATGTGTCTTAAAACCGAGTGGCTGCTCCACATACACTTCCTCTTCCACTACACCATTCAAGAAGGCAGTCTTGACATCCATCTGGTGTATCTTCGATTTCATCACTACAGCCAGAGCAAGTACTGATTTTATGGAAGTGTATCTGGCTACAGGTGCAAAAGTTTCTTCATAATCTATTCCTTCTTTTTGGGAGAAACCACGAGCAACAAATCTTGCTTTATATTTTTCTATGCTACCGTCTGTAGCATGCTTGATCTTGTAGATCCATTTGGAAGTTATAACCGACTTCCCTTTTGGTCTTGGGACAGCATCCTAAACATCATTCTTCATGATCGATTGATATTCTTTGGTCATAGCATCCTTCCATTCTTTCTGTTCTGCTACTTCTTCATAATTGGAAGGTTCTTTATCGATGAAATCACATAATAAGGCTACATAACCAGAGAAGGATATGGTCCTCTTTGTTTCTCTGTGATTCTCTTCTGGAGCCCCATATCTTTCTGCACCTTGGATAGCTTCTCGTACCCAAGCAGGTTTCCTCTTATGAGGATTCTTCTCCTGAGGTGGATCTATAGGTTCTTGAGGTTCTTCAAATTCTCGATCTTCTTCTTGAGTTTCTTTGTTCATGGTTGTGTCATGAGTTCTGGGTGCTTCTGATTCTTCAGCAACTTCAGCAAGTTTCTTTCTGGATTTGTTGTAAGCTAAGTCTTCGCCAAATGTTACATCCCTGCTGATGTCAATCTTCTTGAATGCTAGGAAGTATATTCTGGAAGCCTTTGAGCTTTCAAAGTATCCCACAAATATACCCTTCTTTCCCGAAGGATCTAATTTTTTCCTGTTCTCTTTTGGAATGTGTATGTACACTAGACAGCTGAATATTTTGAGATGGATGACTTCTGGTTTCTTGCCGGAAAAGACTTCTTCATGTGTCTTGTTCTCGAGTACTTTGTGTGGAGTATGGTTCTGTACATACACTACTGTTTTGGCAGCTTCTACCCATAGATGCATAAGAAGATCTTGATCATGAAGCATTGCTCTTGCAGCTTCCATGATAGTTCTATTCTTCCTTTCTGCTATCCCATTTTGTTGTGGATTATATGGAGTGGACAACTCCCTCTTAGTCCCAGAGTCTTTGCTTTGAATTCATTTGATGTGAATTCTCCGCCATTATCTGATCAAAAGGTCTTGATCTTCTTTTTAGTGTGGTTCTCGATCAAGGCTTTGAATTCCTTGAACTTGCTGAATACTTCATCTTTTTTCTTCATGAAATAAATCCATGTCTTCCTAGAAAAGTCGTCAATGAAAGAAACATAGTATACATACCTGCTTAGTGAACTTGATGACATCAGATCGCATACATCGGAGTGAATGATTTCCAAGATTTGTTTTGCCTTGCTCTCGCTACTTGGAAATGTCTTCTTCGTATTCTTTCCTTTCATACATCCTTTGCAGACTCCATCACGTTTTGCTTGAATTTCTGGAAGACCTTCAACAACTTTGCTTGCAAGTGGTAGTGCTCTGTAATGCACATGTGCAAGCCTTCTATGCCAAAGCTCATTTGGCTCTACTGTGTCATGGACTAAATTTTGTTTTGGATGGCCCTTCAATTTGTATAGACCTCCTTCTTGTTCCCCAATCACTATTGCATCATTAATAGTCTTTCCCGTTGGCCACATGAGAACTTGGCCATCTATAAATGCAACCCTCATGCCTTTTGCATCTAATGCAGATATGGAGAGAAGGTTCTTCTTTTGTCCTGGTACAAACAATACATCTTGCATCTTCATATACTTTCTAGAGTCTAGTTTATAGGAGGATTCCCCACTACCTTTTATTGGATATTGGTAGTCATCTCCAAGTTTCACCTTGTGAGGTGATTCATGTTCTGAAAGTTTTACAAAGGACTCTTTGAATCTTGTCATATATTTGGAAGCCTCGCTGTCTATAAATCATTGCTTCCATGTGTGATGTTTCCCGTGAGAGCAAAAATCAAGACATATTCTTCATCACTTGAAGAGTCTTCACTTTCATATCTCGTTCTCTTTGTGGAAGGTTCATCATCCTTTGCATCATGAGCATGATGTCTTCTCTCGATTCCCCTTTTCTTATTTTGTCTTTTAGGACAATCTTTTGCAAAGT
The DNA here is from genome assembly GCA_001517045.1 of Pseudotsuga menziesii. Lineage (NCBI taxonomy): Eukaryota > Viridiplantae > Streptophyta > Pinopsida > Pinales > Pinaceae > Pseudotsuga > Pseudotsuga menziesii. The sequence goes on from LPNX010764186.1 coordinate 213,961, forward strand.
GTCCTACTTCATCACATATATAACATCTACTTCTAGACAAATCTTTACTAGAGTTATTTTTATGGAAATGCTTACCTCTGGGGTAATGAGAACTTCTTTTGCTTTTCTTGGAATGAACTGTGAGGGCTTGATCTTCACTTCCCATATTTTCTTCTCGAGTTGCTATTCGAGCTTCTTCTTGAGAGCATTCTTCCCATAATCTACTAAATTTGACTAACTTCTTTCTAGCACAGATCCCTTGAATAAAGGAGTCCCATGATCTAGGGAGACCATTCAAGGTGGTCATCACAATCTCTGCATTCTCCACTTCCTCATCTACTGCTTCCAAGTGTTCCTTGATCTGAGAGACCCTTGTAAAGTAAGACTGGATGGTCTTAGTATTCTGGATCTTTACATTCTTCAGTTGGTTTCTCAGAGTCATCTTCTGGTTTATGTTCTTCCGTTCAAACAATTTGGTTAGGGCATCAACCATAGCTTTAGGTGTCTTTAGGGAGGACACCTGTGGTATGAGGTGATCCTTGATTGAATTAGCAATAATCCTCTTTTCCATAACCAACTTCTTCTTGTGTAATCCGTTAGCCTCATCTCCCTTTGGAACTGGAACCTCCTCATTGATATAGGAGTCCAACTCATTTTCTTCCAGTACCATGGAGATCCTATACTTCTAGGCTCGGAAGTTATTAGCTCCCTCAAGCTTTTCATCAAGCTTGGTATGATGAGACATCTTAACTGAGAACCTCAAATGGAAATACAAAAGATTTAGATCTTACCAGGTTAAGATGTCGGATTTGGATTTGGAGCTGAATTTCTGTAGTGCTGGTTCAGGAGCACATTAGGGTTTGGATTTTCTGGAGTTCTGTCCAACTAAATGCTTTGATATTGATCTCTAAACTTCGATTTTGAGGAGGAGATCAATCTAGGCCTGGGCTCACTAAAAAAGTTCACTTCTGTGGAAAGCCCTAATTTTCGGCAGCAGTGTCAGGTCCAAAATTGAAAAAGCTCAAAATTGGATTATGCTTTGATAGAAAGATGCTCCCTAGGGAGGAGAATTAATCCAACCTTCTTTTGCTGAAAATCTGTGGAGAGAGATACACAAAGTAGGAAGCCCTAGTTCCCGCAGCTGCATAGTGTCTTCTTCTTAGGTTAGCTCTGATACCATGTTAGAATTTTATCATTCAAGCTAGCATTATGTTAGGATCTTTAACTGAGAGAATAACAAGTACAACAATCAAACACAAGAGACAATGAACACAATGTTTTTCCTCGGGGGAACCATAAATGGAGAAAACCCCGCAACTTCCTCAGAGATAGAATCAGCACCAAAAGTAAAACCCCAAAATAGTAAGATGATCTCTCGATAGCAGTGGCCTCTTTCTTCCTAGCCCCAGTGTCTTCTTCTTCCTTAGCTATGCGCTACAATTGAGTGTGAGTGAGTGTATTCTAAATAGAGAGGCTAGCTCTCTATTTATACTAATTCCCGACTTGACAAAACCCTACTAGGGCCGACTTCTCTAGGAGAGTCTAATAACCCTAGTGCCCCAGAACTGCGGGGACTTTAACCCTTGATCAATAGGAGGGTTACCCACAATGACTTGACATGACTTGTTTACATTATAGAACCTCCCGATAGGAACATCGGGGTATCACATCTCTCAATTACATTACAGATACTTCCTGGAATAAACATCGGGGTACAATAAATGAAATATACAAGTGAATACATTCCGAAGTTACATATACATCAACATATGGATGTAGTCCTTGAAGAGATCTTTCTAACGATGTATCATGTGCGTAAAACGGAGGTAGTATGCCAAAGTTATGACCCCGGGAAATTGATGTACCAAGTTACCCAATGGGGCCCACATTCTGGCGTTTCACCTCCTAGGGTCAGGTTTTTGGATGTGTAGGGTTTCCATTGTTTATTAATAATATATAGGCCTTTGAACCTCATTGTAACACAGAGTTCAGAGGCATGTAGCCGCCACATCTCTTCTCAGAGATAAGCTACCAACACTCTAGCTAGTTTATTTCCATTATGTATGTAAACAAGTTTTAGTTCTTCGATTAATGAAATGAAGTGTTATTTCTGTTGCATATTTGTTTCTATGGTTATGTGTGCATTCTGTTGCGTTCCTACATAAATACGGATCATGGTAGCTATGGAACATTACGAAGTAATTGTATATGCGATTTAATCTATAAAGAAACTTCCATGGTTTTTAATATTGGCTTCCAAATTTAAGAGAGATTGTACAATATTCGATGACATTCAGTACAAATGTCTCTCCCACAGTTAATATATACCTCAAACTTTCACCAGTGTTTCTCTATATAATATGAGAGTCTTTCATAATTCTCACATGAATTTATAGGTTAGATCGATTTAGATTTGCTCTCCCCAGCCTGTGGTCATTTTCTTTTAAACCTTAATAGACCCCTTGAAACTCTAGTTTTTTTGCCAATGAAGTGATCAATTGAAAATCCTCACTACTACAAAATTGTTAGTTTACCGTCAAGTTAACCTGCAATTGCATGTGGCAATGTCAGGGACATTGCCACCACGTGACACTTGTTATTTTACTTTCTAACACGATATTTCTAAAACATAATTATAGTTTGCCTAATATTAATTTACTTTCTATCAAAATATTTGTAAAACATGATTAGAGTTTTCCAAATGTTAAATGAATTTTTTAATATATATATAAGTGTAACTTTTATTGGTGGAAAGTAGATGAAAATACTATTTTTATCATTGACGCTATTTAAGAAAAAATAAAATTGAACTACTTTAAACTTGCAAATGCAAATCTAAATATTTTCTTTTTAGTGGGTTACAAGCTACTGAGAGGCTTACTGACAAGCATATAGGGTTGACAATTTGCATTGTGAAATGTGGCAGCTCATGGTGTGGTGGTTATTCTGACATATTTAATTGACATGACATTCTTAAATGTTTAGTGGGTAGATAAAGCTACCTCGTGGCGATCATTGACCTAGCCACAACAGACGATGAATAGACTCTCAAATCCATGTGCAAAGAGGAGGCCCATAAGCATACACAAAGGTGGATAGGAAATTTGGGGTGAAGGACAATGGAACAATCTAAGAACTAAACCCAAGTATTGACGTTGAATTTCATCGCCCTGTGAGTAGAGATGGAGTAGCAATTGTCTCCTAGCGGGTTGAGGTCCGAGGAGTTGAGGTTTGACCTGTGGTGCACCCATTGAGGTTTGACCTGTGGTTTTCCTATGGGTATGAACTTTAGCCGTTTGATATTCTTGATTTTTATGTCCCCGACAAGGGGATATATATGAATCGCTCAAGGCGATTATTTAGAGTAATTTGTAGTAACTTTAACAAAAACATATAATTTTTGCTATAGTTTGTATCAATTTTTTGAGGGAAATTATTTAAATTTTGATTTATCTTGCTTCCTATTGGTTTATATAGGTGACGTAGGCCTGGGACTTTGTGCCCCAAGACCCAGCAGCAAGCTTGCGTAAGCATAAAATGATCATTTTGTGCTAAACATCCTACCCTGTGTGGACTAAAATACGGTGGGCATAGTGTTAGTTGTTTTTTTAATATATGGATGGAATAGCGGTGGCCATGAATTGACATTCAAACTCTGAGTTTTGCAAAACTTATTGCCATCCAGAGGTTGGTATCTTGTATCTTGTTATGTCCTCGACAAGGGGATATATATGATTCACCCAGGTGGATTAGTTGAGAGTTTTACATAAAAAAATTTGTGTTTTCTAAAGTTTTTTCCATAATTTGATTTTTGAGTGTATTAAATATTTTTTTTGTTTTTCTATTGGTCTAGGGCATCTGATTTTTGCTTGGGTATTGTGCCCCAAGACCCAGTGGCGCGCTCTCATTAGCAAAGTTTTAATGCACTTGTATGTCTGTAAGTTTAGTTTGCACAGTCTGCACACTCCAGACATTGTGCTCGATGGGATTAGGTTTGCGGAAACCTCCATCACTAAGTTATTATTATTGAAATTAATGTTCTAAAAAACCTTTGTGTGGATAATAATTTTTTGGATGCCACCTAGTCTTTGGGATGCCCTGCCTGAACTCATCTAGTCTTTTCAATGCCATGCAGCCATTACTCTGGTCCTCTAGATTTCAACCCTCTTAAACCTTCTCTCAAATTCCTTCGATCTGCCTTGCCAGCTACACATTGTTTGATCTCCTCCTATCTTCAAACCAAATCGAATGTGCTGGTAAGAAAGTCCAGCACCAGACGTGTCAAAAACCCTAAATTCAAACCTCTGATGCAGTGCATGGACACCAAGTGTCCTTTTCCATACATGTACATGTATCAAATCCACCTTGACGGTTGTCCTCCTCCTTCCCTGCACACTCTCATTATGTAAGAAGCTCATCGTCCTCTGTCCAATTTAGTGTATCTGTGGGAACCGAATTAAATTTATCCATCTCAACTCGAAAATGACAGGCCATTCTACAATTTTGCTTCTTTTACTGGTCATAACTGCCTTAACGTTTTGACATTCCTATCATTCGAACCAGATCGGATCATTCCCAGCATTCCCATCAGCCTTCTTGCTGGCATCATCTTGGCAGAATTAAAACCAGTAGCATTTTAGCAGCATAGTTGGCATCACAACTAGCATAAAGGAAGAGGTAGGACAAGAGCCCACTAGTAGTCGTAGAAGCAGAACCAACAGCAAAGGAGGATGGAGGATAAGAAATAGGTCCAGCATTGCCAGTATTGGAACCGTATTATTCCAATTATTCATTTCCCTCCCTCACTCGCATATTACTAGTTGAATCAATTGGTTGGTAAGAGCGCACTCCATAAACAAAGGTTGGTTAAAGCGACGGTAAGTAAAAGGACGAAGTGGTCATCTGGACAGACAATTGAAAGTTATTCCCATAGGGGACTATGGGTTTGCAAAGTACAATGAAGAGGAAGAGCATTCTAGTGAACCATTTGGATAGCGTGCTCGATACATAACCATTCGGCAAAGTAAATATAAGCACTACATTATTTAGAGATATATAAAATAAATATTGTGAATTATCTTTTTTCTGAACTTCAATAAAGCTTTATTGCTCTGGTACACTATCTAAAAATATATAAAATAAAGATTGTGAATTATCTTTTTTCTAAACGTCAATAAAGCTTGCTTGCTCTTGCGCACATGACTTTGTGATAGACTGAAAGTTGCAAAGCGCTGCCTTCGCAGCATTCTTCGTGAGTAATTACCAACTTGATATAGCGTTGCTCGATACAGAACCATTCGGCAAGGTAAATATAAGCATTACACTATTTAGAAATATGTAAAATAAACATTGTGAATTACCTTTTCTCTAAAAATCAACAAGGCTTGCTTGATTACAAGTGCATACGGCGATCTCCAGCCAGAAGTAAGTAATTAAGTAATTTGCATCTGGTAAGTAATTTGCACCTGTTAATATCCATCATGAGCTGTATCCCTTCTAGGACTTGGTTCTCATGATTCTAATTTTTAGTCATGATGTGATTTCAGCCTCGAGAGCGTTTTCAACATAGGAGGCGGCAAAGGCTCCACAGTTACAACACAGGAACGTCAAGCACTGGTACAAGGTGGGTAAGATATAAACCCTTTGCACAAGTGAGAGCAAGTACTTTGGAAGGTGGCAAGATCCTTCCTGAGAGCTGAAAGAGCGTTCCATTTCCTGCTGCTTTTTCAATTGTAAAGCGGAAGTAACTGCTACACTTATGCTTATGATGCTTCTTAGGCAAGATGCACCTATAATATGCACTTGAAATCCTCGTTAAATACTACATGCGTCTCTCCTTTCATTAGACATTATAAGTTGAAGGAGCTGTGGCAATACCAAACAAATGCAATGGCCTCCCTAACGCCTTTCAGATCTAGTTTCAATGTATTGAGACCATGCCTAATAAAGATGCTTTTAGTTTCATTATAAAATGCGTTAAGTTTCATTCTATTGAAAAAGAATTCAAAATATTTTAGTTTCAAGAATCTTTAAGTTTCATTTATTGAAAAAAGAATTCAAAATATTTTAGTTTCAAGAATATTTAAGTTTCACTGTATTGAAAAAAGAATTCAAAATATTTTAGTTTCATTATAAGATTGTTACCGACCTGGATATTCTGATCCAGACGACTTCCCCATCGACAACTGACCCGAAAAAACCCTAAAATATATATCTCACTTGCTTTGGATGGAAAAGAATCTTGATACCGATCCGATAGGATTAGTGTGTTTCTATTATTCCCACCCAGGAGAGCTGGACAATCTCTATTAATCACCCTTTGCATGCACCAAGCAGGGTAGTTGGTGGATCAACATGAAGACGGTCGGGACAGAAATCCTTCCGGCCATACCGTTGGCCCTAACTGTTACAACCCCTAACTGTTACTTGCAGTAAGATTTTAGTTTCATTATAAAATTCTTTAAATTTCATTATATTGAAAAAAATAATTTAAAGTATTTTGTAAACCCCACATCTCCATCAGAACCAAAACATATTCCTTATTCTTAAGCATAATAAAAAGCAGTCAAAACCAATTTAATTGGTTGAAATTAAGAAAAACCAAATACTTGGCTATAATTGCATTCGTCATGTAAAGTACATAACTCCTCTGTTTGACAAAAGGCTACCTTTCTTCATTAAAAAATCTACCTAGTTTTTTTAACAACAAGGTGTTTAGTATATCTTAGTTGTTTATATTTAAGTAGTTTTTATCAATGAGTCATTTCCATTTATTTACTTGAATTTATTTATGTTTATATATATATAATATAATTATATATACATATGAAAATGGAAAAACTCGCAATAATTTAGTTTTGTGTGAGTGAGTAGTTCATTACGTATGCTCTTTGTTAAAGTTTGTTTACTCATTCGAAATATTCAACAAAACTATTCAAAATCAGTTTTATATACCTAAGATTAAAGACTTTTTCATATGGTTCAAATTTCAAACACGAAGTAAAAGTAAATTATGTAAATTTTATATTATGGTTAACAAAAACCATTAAAACAATAGATAATAAAAAATTAGATCTAATACATGTTTGATAAAAAATTAAATCTAGTATATGTTTAAAAAAGGTTACATATTTGATAAAGATTATAATCAACAAACTAACTTGTGTTTGAAAAAGGTTACATGTTTGATAAAGATTATAATCAACAAGCTAACTTGTGTTTGAAAAAGGTTACATGTTTGATAAAGATTAGCTGCTCAGAAAGGGTGGAAAGTTCATCAAATGGATGTGAAAACTGCTTTCTTGAATGGAGACTTGAAAGAGAATGTCTTCATGTCTCAGCCAGAAGGCTTTGTTGTGAAAGGAAAAGAACAAAAGGTTTGCAAGCTTGTCAAATCCTTGTATGGCCTAAAACAAGCACCTCGCGCATGGTATGAAAAGTTAACCGAGCATCTTTTGAAATTAAATTTCGAACATTTTGATCTTGATGATGCAACAATGTTTATAAAGAAAGTTGGAAGATCTGTTGTGTATCTTGTGGTGTACGTAGATGATCTTTTGATGACAGGGAACAATGAGAGCTATATAGCATCCATAAAGAAAGATTTGAAAAAGATCTTTGAAATGACAGATATGGGACATCTCCACTATTATTTAGGAATTGAAGTCACTCAACATCCTAAGTACATATTCCTATCTCAGAAAAAATATGTTGGAGAACCACTAAACAAATTTTGCATGACAGAATGCAATCCTATATCTACTCCAATGGAACATAAAATGAAGCTCACATCAAGCGAAGGAAAAGAATTTGAAGATGC
>LPNX010764186.1:225390-356723 GCA_001517045.1 Pseudotsuga menziesii
ATTTGGTTTGACCATCTCCCTTCAGTCAGGCATCTCAGAGTTTTTGGTTCCACCTGTTATGCCTTGATTCCGAAGGAGCAAAGAAACAAGCTTGGTGCTCGAAGCAGAAGATGCATTTTCCTGGGGTACGAAGAATACTCCAAGGCATACCGTTTGTATGATGAGGTAAACAAGAAATTTGTTATTTCCAGAGATGTCATTTTTCTTGAAACTAATAAAAATGACCAGTCCATTGAGAGACAGCTCGATCATCCGGAAAATTATCCTCATCCAAAGAACTATTATGAAAATGAATATGAAATTCCAAATCTTGAAGGGGGATTGTTAGAATATAATCTGTTAGGGTTATATAATGTAAATAAATAAATAAATAAATAGTAGGAAGCCAAACAGGCTGAGCGGAAGGTGAAACCCAACCACCATGTGATTTGTATAAATATAGGCATTTGCATTGGAATAATAATGAATCGGGAGTTATTACCAACAATAATCAACAAACTAACTTGCATTTGATGAATTGCATTTTGTTTAAAAAAGGTTACATATTTGATAAAGATTATAATCAACAAACTAACTTGTGTTTGAAAAAGGTTACATGTTTGATAAAGATTATAATCAACAAACTAACTTGCATTTGATGAATTGCATTTTATTTAGATGCAATGTATGAAACAAAAAAGTAATGTACAGACATGTAGGTTCATGGTTGCAGACAACAATCTCTATAAAAACTACATTGTGGCTCAAGCTAGGAGTAATCTCCATTAAAATTGCATTGTTCCTAAAGAAAGTATAAATATTTATTAAAAAATAGAATTATTTTTCTATAACCTTAGCCAAAATATTATTTCATGTTTCTTTTGCTCTCGACCTAAGAAGATACTTAAACAACCAAAAATATTCTTCTTGTATATGAAGTTCGAGGGTGCTAGCTCAATGGTAGAGCATGTGCATTATATAATGCATAAGGTTGGTGGTTCGATTCCACCATGCCGTAACAAAAATATTTCCGTTCTAGTCTATAGAGAGACAAAAATTATATGGAAAAACAAGATTTCAGACAATACTTTTTTTTTTTGTGCATGAGAGACAATATGATCATTTATTGAGACAATATGGATTTTAATTGTCTAATTCTATATTGTCTTTATAGACAATAATTTAAGACAATATTTTTTTAAAAGCAATAATTTAAGACAATATTTAAGACAATACACAACTTTTTTTGGGTCTTAAATAGAGAGAATAATTTAAGACATTCACTTAAAGACATTATTTAAGACAATAGACAATTTTTTTTGTCTGAAATAGAGACAATAATTTAAGACACTCGCTTGAAGACAATATTTAAGACAATAAACAAGTTTTTTGTCTCAAGTTGAGACAATTTACACATTTATTGTCTTAAATATTGTCTCAAAACCCCCCTCTATGTACTAGTGAAGAAAGTGGTGATGTGTGACATCGATAAGGTCTAACCATCGGTCTCCATTAATTTATGGTTTTATTGTTTTTATTTTGAATTTTTCTGGACTTAAATAAAACGTTCCTTCCATGAAGTTGTTGATTTTTGTCACAAATACCTTGTTGTGAACATGGAAGCCTTCTGCAGTTCTTGCCTTCAACATCATTATCAATGCAGGATTCCTCGTGTATGTCTCTGAGATTTCGTTAAACAATTATCATGTCGTCATAAGCAGGGTGAGAGAAACACCTACAAGGAGAGACATACGGGTTTCCATTTTCATTGAACAACACTCTTAAAATATGAATTAGACAACGTTGTTAAATCTTAATTTATGTTTGTTAGATTTTATGAAACTAGGTGTTTTAGTTAAACGCTTGGTTGAAATACCTTGAGTGGCTCTTGTCCAAGCATTGAACAAAGCCAAAATCTAATTTATTAATGGTAAAAGAAACCATCTAAAAATCTAGAAACCATTTATTAATTGTAACTATTGACACATTAAAACAAGCCTTTGAAAAGAATGGGAAAAACACGTTTTAGTTAATTGTGGATATGGTAATCTATTTGGTAGCATGAATGTATCTAATATCTGGATAAAATATGTCAATTCTAAATTGGCATAATTTATCATTTTGGATACACTGCTATGTACTAGACATATCCTTTGCAATCAGACGATTGTTGACAATGCCATAATATATTCATTTCAGGCCAAGTATATTTGGGTTGTTCTTCCAGATAGAGAGGGTCTACTAAACATAGATTTATTGAATTGTTTTCACATTGTTTTACTTCCAATAATTTCGACACAAACATAAAGAGTGGAATTTTTGCAAAGGTGAAGAAATGAACATACTGCCATTGCAAAATACTACTCTAATTTCTACCCAAACATAAACAAAAAAATGGAATCGTTGCAAAACTGAATAAATGAAAATAATGCCAATGTAAAATGCTACTGTTAATGCCATCTTAGGTTTGATTTGATAATGGAAGGTAAAAGAATAACATAAAGTAAAAATAAAACCACTGCATACCATGGAAGAAATAAGAGCAATAAGCCTACAAAACATAAAAGCATCCAAAAATTGAAAAGAAAGAACAATACAGAGCTGTATACCTTGGCTGCCCCCATTTTCGCAACGATTTGAGTTTTTTATTTTACAATCTTGGCTTTCCCTGAGAGAACCCTTGATAATCTCTTTTGATCACTTCGGTCACAACTGTGATGCAAGATCTTGTGACCAATAACTTCTTTATTAGTGAGAGAAGTGAGCTCCATGTCGCTAATTTTTTCCATTCCCCGCATTTTCCTGTGAGGTAATACTTCTCATGGAAGCTCGAGATAATTGGAAACCAATTCTGTGAATGGCTCAGGTATGGAACCATGAGCCTGCACATCGGTCCTCTCGGGTTCCTAAGTACCCTAGGCATCCCCAGAGCCAAAGAAGCACTACCCAAAGTTGTTCCACTGAACTCTTAAAGGCCTTAACGGAGCTACGTGAAACATCAAGTTAGGCCTGGGCAAGGAATATCGGGTCATGTCAGATATGGAAATCACATTCTCAACCTAACCTATGGTTTTATATTTGGATTTTATTTATGTACGTTATATCTTTATAAAATTAGATCTTTAGAAACATTATATGGGGATATTATTTATAACCGAACCTTGGGGTGATTCATTATAACAAGGAAATTGCCAAACGTGTTAAAAAAGGTTGAGTTGCTATCAGTGTCAACTGTGGATCTCCTTGAGCAAATTGCTCCCATTGATATATGGATATGGGTTGTCCTTCACATTCTTTTTTAAAATTATTTAATTATTTATGTTAAAACCAATAACATTTTATTAATCACATGGTTGTAATAATTAGCTGAAATTACTAGTTTCACCCATTGATCCAAAAGGCTTCTTTACAAACAACCACAGTTAGGTAGGTTAAAAAGTTAAATAGCTCATGTTTATGCCAATTCAGTACCTATCCCATTTTTAGTGTAGTTGGATTATTCATGTAAATATTTGGGTACACTGAAGAATTCCTTTGAAATAAAGGTCATAATTTCAATTACAGGCAGAATTCTGTTAAACTTGCACAGTTTGGAATGTTGTAGGCCAGAACATAATTCTATTAAACTTGCATAGTTTGGAATGTTGTAGGCCGTCTGGCCTACATTAACATGCATAAAGGGTTCCATGTTTTGTTGGTTTCCTACCTTTCTTCGAATGCATGATGCACAATTGTTTTAGCCTGTCTACCCTTGAACGATGAAAAAGATCATAGTGAGATTTTTTCTATTTGTGGATTGAAATCATCGCTATTATTCATATTTGTCTTTATTATTTATCATCTAGTATTCATATTTGTCTTTATTGTTTATCATCTAGTTATGGTTTCTTTTAATGATTTTATAACATACATATCTTTTTAAGAGTTCTGTCTGAGTCTTTTTATAATATACATATGATTGAAAAACCATTACATATTACCTTCCTTTATATATATAGATTTTAAAAACTAATACAAATATTATCTTCACATTTTTGTATTTAGATTATTATTAAACATTTGAAAAATTAATGTGAATAAAGTGTCTATCTTCTTTATTTAGTGTTTTTGTTGTAAAGTGTTGGTATTATTGAGTGTATATTCTTACACCAATTTTGTAAGAGTTGTTTATGTTTTCATAAACTTCCACTCTATTATTCAATTTAAGAAATGAAACCTTCTCTTTATGAAGATGTAATTAAAAATATGCATGGGCGCTTAATATTATACTTTTCCTATTGAACAACCTTACATTCTACTTTGTTTTGATTTAAAATTAAGCCTTGGTGCTTAATATTATACTTTTCTTATTAAACAACCTTACATTCTACTTTGTTTTGCTTTTGTATGTAAGATTTCACATGACTTTTAATTCAAAAAATAGATAACCATTAAATTGTTGCAAGAGGCCATAAATGTCTTTGCCTAACTAGATTTGAATGTTTGGAAAAAATTGATGTGACAAATTGCGATGCTCTTAACTTTGGCCAACCCTTTTCCTCTTTCTAAGTCTCAAATTCTAGTTAAATTAATAGATGCTTTGATAAGTCCTCCCTTGCTCTAGTATAGAGGGATTTTATGCTTTATTTTTTTTAACATTTTATGCCTTATTTTATTTACTTTATTGTTTTGACACATGATTTTCTTTCACATTTAAGTAGTTGTCATCTAAAGAATCCATAAATAAAATATTAGGTATTGAAATATGTAAAAGATGAAATGAAAAAATATATTTAAGAAATGAGAAAATAAATATCTCCAATATTTTTTAATGAACACCAACAGTGCCTCATAAACCTAGCCAAGAGGATTGAAATATATATATCCATATCTCTCCTCTTTTAAAATAACAATTAAACCATTCATCTTCAAATGCATCAATTTTCAAAAGCTACATGCAAATAACTCCTCCCCATATCAAGTAGCAATGTCGGGGACATTGCCACCACATGGCTCTTGTTATTTTTAGCAGCTTATAATGTTTTAATGCAAAGAAGTAAGATGTGTTTTTGCACTAAGTATAATAATCATGAGGTTCAAGATTATGCTTGCAATTTATGTAATTATTTTGTACTTTGTAAGTTTCTTTTCTTTTTTGAGATAAAATTTAGAAAATGTTGTTTTTTTGGGGGGAATTTCCACTATCTTTTTTTGAGTGAATTTAGAAAATGATTTTTTTTTTTAAAGAACGATGGAATTTGAAAAAGTGTTATTTTTTCTCTTTTTTTAGAATGGTGGAATTTAAAAAATGTGTTAGACATTTATGAGTGAAAAATATTTGTTATTTTTTTAAAAAATATTTGTTGTTTTTTTTAAATTTCAAAACAATGTAATTTATTATTATTACTTTTTTTTTTATAACAGAAACTATAAAAGGTTTTTATAAAACAAGCTGTGCATAGCCATTCAATACAGATAAGATAGCAGAACAGAGAGTTCATGAGTTAAAAATTGCTGCACAATAAGCTTATCCAAAGAGTTGTCCAAAAAACTACACATTGAGGATTTTCAAAACAACTAGTGCCTGGGGTAGTGTATACCCTTATAAACTAATTACAAAGCAAAAGACAGTAAAACATTTGAACATAATTAAAATAAAACTGGTTATGGATTGCCTCTGAATTTCCTGGGCTGAACCACAGACTCTTCCTCCATTGGGTGCTCTGCTGCTGCAGTGGTTTCGTTCACCTTGCTTCCCTGATTCATGTTGATTAGACGCTGGAGATCTTCCTAGATCCTGTCAAATTTTCCCATTATCTCCCTGAGATTGCTCTCATTGTCATCGATCCTTGCATCGTGATTGTTGATTTGCAGAGAGGTGTAACTCACCGTTTCCACCATGTTCTTGACCTCCTGCGCTATTTCTTTGTTATCCATTATGCCGATCACTATCATCTCATAAAGACGCCTAAGGTTCTTTTTCACGTCCATGATACCTGCATTTTCACTAGCCTGAGACATTCTGCCGGTTCCTGAGGAAAGATCAATACGAGCAAAATTGTAGTGCACAGCACGAACAGAGCCTGCTAGCACGCAAGCCAAATTCTCAGCCGAGAGGCCACTTAGAATGTAATTGAGCACTTTGAGCTCCTACTGCAGGGAGGAACCTTCTTTACTTTGCATCTCTTTGCAGGCTAAGGTGCCCACTGCACCTTCCTTCCACCCTCTACAGTGACAGCCCAAGACTGTGCTTCTCTCAAAATTGACAGTATGTGCTTCAGACGTGAGATTTGAGCCAGAACCAATGTTTGAAAACCACAATGAGGAACCTGAGAGGGTGCTACAAGAGCAAGAGGAGAAGGCTGCGAGGGCAAGCCTTTCCTTCACAAATGTTCTAGTGAGAGGGAGAGCTTCCCACGGGATCTCTTGTAGCCACCCTTCACCAACTCCTGCAATTACATTCAGAAGAATTCGCTCCGGAGGGACCTCATGATAAACAGAGCCGAGAGAAGGAGTAAAATGAGTTTGCATGTTGCTGCGGGGAGAAGACATACCGAAATGGTAGAAAAGACTTAGAGCGTGTGAGGAGGAGGGGCTTTTAACCAAGGACCGGTAAGCCATTAAGCCAACAATACCCGAGAGAGGAAGTGGGCAGAGAAAGTACCACGCGGTGGGGGAAAGAGGGAAGGCAGGACAGCATAATGAATGGGAAGATCCTTCGAGATGGAGTGTGGAATGGAGGCCAACTATTGGAAGGTGACACAAGGCAGTGGGAGGAGGGATGTGTGGAGGGATAAGGGTAGGGGGTAAAAAGAAGAGGGGGTGAAGAAGGATGGGAAAGGAGGGATAAGGGGAAGGGGAAACGAAAGGAGGAGGGGTGGAGGGATAAGGTGGAAGATGATGGAGGTCCTTAGAACTGCCTTTAGGGAAAGAGATAGCCAGTTTTAGGACTGAGAAGAGGGAGGACCTCTTAACATGTAAATGAAAGGAAAGCTTCCGACGAACCATTATGGAATGAATTTTATGATAGGAGTGTTTCCATTCTGGCTGTAATGGCCTTGTGGAAGGGAGGCCCCCATGTTAGCCAATGCATCCGCTGTAGAGTTATTGTGGCGAAGGATGTGATATGTCTCATAGGATTTAGTCATGAGAGGCTTTGCTTTGTCATACAGGTGGCGACAATTGACTGATCCAGAGGGATATTCGTTGATCAATTTGAAGATGACATGTCGAGAGTCTCCGAATATCATTACCTTACGGAGATTTTTAGTGACTAAGAAGTGTAGGCCCTGTAGGAGTGCCAACCATTCAGCCTCGTTATTGGTCCTAGATCCTAGGCCCCAAGCGAAGGTTTGTTCAACATGTCCTCTGGGATCCAAGAGGATCCCCCCCGCATCTGCCACCCCTATTATTACCTATTATATCAAACATGATGTTGGAAAAAAATTACAAAAATGAGTTTAATATTTTCTTTTTTTTTTAACTAAAACAAATATATATATATATATTTTTAAAGAATTTTGATGGGCCTTCACCCAGTTACATCTATTCAGCGATATATAGTTCCTTATTTCCAAAGCTTCTCATTTCAAGATTATGGAATATGATGCATCATACTAGGTCCATCATTCAGACTTAGCATTCCTTGACGAAGAAGACAACCCTGATTTGATTTGAAATCTGTCGTCTTATTCAATTCACGAAGAATGTGATAAGAGGAGACAAAGACACAGTCTATCAAGATAAAGTGCAGCCTTTGCACAGTCACGTTCAAGCTGAGATTGTTGAACTTTGCAGCAGAGTTTAAAACTTTTATTATGATTTATGAATCTCCAAATATTTGAAGGTTGCTATGTCCAGCTTCTTTTGCGAGTTGGCAGCCTTTTAGAAGAGAAAATCTTTCTACTTGATTATCTGTAAGTTTTCTTATTCCCCAACTTAAACTGGTTTGTAGCCTTCCTCCCGGGTAGAAAATCAATCCCCCTGCCCTAGCATTCCCTTGATTTCCTTTTGACGCCCAATTGAAGAAGATTGAGACTTTATTTTTCCTTTGCCACCATTCTAAAAATTCTTTTCCAAAAGTCTTACCTGCCAAAATGGTTTAATAACAGGCCGGCCAAAGCCCAACTGAACTTTATCCACCTGCAACGATCCAAACCAATTATTCTCAACATTGAATTTAATGGCATCAACTTGATTATTTGCCACAACTTCCAATAGCAGATCCTTAGGTTTTGTTGCTACAGTTTCTAGTTTCATGGATTTTCCGTTAAAGATCAAATCGTTTCTTGCTAGCCAAATTTTCCACCATAAAATTTTTGGAATGGCTTGCCAAATTTTCCTCCATTCATGACTAGTTGAAAGAATTCCTAGATACCTAGACTGCCAATTTGCAAATAGACTAACAGGTTCAATATTTGAAGGAGATGAGACCGCCAACCCACTCAAGAAATGTGCCCATGCTTTCTGAGTAAAACCGCAACCAACAAAAATATGCTTTGAATTTTCTGCAGCTTGATAAAAAAAGAAACATATGAATGGTTCAAAAATCCTCTTCTTAACAGGTTTTCACCTGTTAGAACTTTCTGATGCAAGAGAATCCAAGTAAAAAAATTTGCTTTTGGAATACTGGGTATATGCCATATTGTTTTCCAAAAAGATGCATTGTGGGATGAAATCGAATCAGTTTGAATTGCCTGAAAACTCTGAGATGCTGAGTAGTTTCTTGAAGTTCCCCATGCCTAAACGTCCTGGCATGTTGAATGTATTGGATCCAATCCTGTCAATTTAACCATAAGCAAGTTGAGTTGAGCGAATAGCTAGGGATGTCCACGTTTTGGCAGAGTTGGGAGTGCCACGCTACCCAATTTCCTTTGTTGTCCCAATATGTAATATCAGTCAGTCATAAAAATCCTTTGTTAACCAGCCAGGGCTTGATCTCAGCAAGTGATAAATCAAAATTTAATGGAGCATTGCCTTTGATTTGATCATCCCAAAGTAAAGTTTTCCTTCCATTTGCAGGTATGTGGTAGAGATGTTGATTAAAGAAGTCTAATCATCTTCTGCATAAATTCCATGTTATAGTACCTTTAGGAGTATTTGTTACCTGTAAATTCTTTAAAGTTCCTCCTTTAAGATATTCCCCTCGGATGCGGGTGTGAATCTTGCCAACGTGGCCTCAGAGGAGGAGGATGAGGCCATTCACACCCATGCTCAGCCCACTGCCTATGCCATCACTGATGGCCTTTAATGCCATGGGAGACGTGGTTGTTTCTCGGTTACTCGACGAGACTAGGCAGTCTCATCACTGCTTGGGCGCCATTAATAATCCTCCTGACAGCCTAAATTCACACAAGCACCATTCAATAGGGAATATGTTGACTTATGGGTTTTACCTACTCTCCATTGCTGCTCCATGACAAATAGAGGCTCTCCATTGCCCTGTGTGCCATTGTTATTCTGCATTCCAACACTTCTCTCCTTGGCTCCATGCTCCACTGATTTGCTCCATTGTCGCTCTGTGCTCAAGTGTTGATCTCCACTGCCCGAGTCCATCATCTCAAAGCCCAGCTCAGGTTAGCCTTCATCCTGCTCTGCTCTTTGCTACCCTACAACCATGCCAATAAGACAGAGAGGCACTCCCTGTAGGGGATGAGGCCATAATGCACGAGAAGAAGGCCACATACCTCTCTCAGCTCAAGCCAATAGCAATGGCTTCGACTTGGAAATTCCAGAGGAAGTGCAATGAATTGTTTCAGAATGGGAGGATGAATTGTCCAGGGCACTCGATGTAGCTGGAAGAATGGTTGAGTGAAGACAGAACTATTGGGTCTTCAAAAATTTACTCATGCGCCTAGTCCTCAGATTCAACCCCCTGGTTCCTCCTCCCCTAGCGCTTCCTGTTCAACCCCCGCTGGCTCCTCAAGCGGTGGCACCACCTGGTCCTCAAGTAGCTGAGCCACATGCTCCTCCTAGTTCCTCTGTCACCCCAGACCCCACTTCAGCTCCCCCACCTTACCCCATCCCCCCTCCACATTACCAACCTTCCATCGGTTCTGCGTGCAATTTTATGTCCAACTCGGTCGTCACGAAAAATACCTCTCCGTTGCCCACCAAAAATCCACCTGTAGGTACCAAGGAGGAACAAAACAACAACTCCAGTGATGAAGACATGGCGACATCTAGTGGAAGTTTGACGACATCATCAGACAAGCCCGCACAACCAGCTTCTCCAGGCTACACCTATCCCATCGAGGAGGAACCATGGCAGAAACCATGAACCATGGTCACCACAGCTACGTGTCCGTCGATCTGCATGCAGCATGGTTTGCGTTCAGGTTTCTTCTTGGCCAAGTGCTGCTCAATTTGAAAATGTTAGGTTTTTGTTTTATGCATTGTTAACTAGATGGCTCTTTGCCTTTCCCTCCATGAACTACAGAGGCTTTTGTTTATGTTTATTTGGAAGGCCTGTTTTCCCTATGGGAGGGAGGGTTTTGTGGACTTGTTTTCCTTCCCGAAGGAAGGGCCCAGTCGTACTCTGAACCTCTATATCTGCTCCACTTGAGCAGGTCAATCTGTAATTTTGTATGTACCACTATTTTCTTCTTTTTAATAGAATAGATCTCAACTTACAAAAAAAAAGATATTTTTTTCAAAACAATTGACTAACCGTGTGTTTTTTATTAGAGAAGAGCTGCCACATTAGTTTGACTCCCATAGCAAGACTAACCAATCTCGTATCTCTAATAGGCAATCCACCTTCTGAAACAAGTATTTTAACAATATCCCATTTAACCAAATCCATTCGACTTTGATTTCCTTTACCACCTCTCTAGAGGAAATCTCTGATCATCTTGGAAATTTGTTCCATAATCGCTTTTGGATACAGAAGAAGAGAGGATTGATAAATTGGGAGAGATGAGAGAATTTACTTAATCAAAATAAGCTTCCTTGCCTTCGTGAGCCAATGAACACCACATGAAACAATCTTTTCTTTTATCTTGTTGGTAATTTCCAGCCAAAGAGAAGGGTTGTTTTGTCCCATGGTTAATGGAAGACCCAAATACTTGACCTTGTCCCATGTGTCAAAACCATCAAAGCCTAAAATTTGAGAAATGTTTGTAATTGATGAGTGATCAGTTTAATAAGATCCCCTGAATTAATACAGAAAATGTTGCATAATTTCTTTAAAGATTCTTTCCGACCTTAGCGAAGCCCCTCCCAAAAGCAACACATCATCTGCAAATAGAGCATGGTTGATAGATTCTACTCCACTTGCTGATTTGATGCCCGAAATAATCCCATCATTTTTTCCTGCAGTTTACTTTATGCTCGAAGTATCGGCCATTAGAATATATGAAAACTGTGAGAGCAGACAGCCCCGTCAAAGACCCCTGGATGCTTGAAAGAAGTTTGTTGGTCTACCATTTACTAATGGTGCTATCCAAGGTTTATAAGTACAATATTTTATCAAATTTATAAATGCAGAACTGAATCCAAATGAACTAAGAACTGTGTAAAGAAAGGATAGCTTTACCCTCTCAAAAGCATTGCCATATCAAGTTTTATCAGCATGCTCTTCTCCTTTTTGTGAAAGCTGGAATGCATGGCTTCTTGAACTTGAATCACATTGTCCAAAATGTGTCGCCCTTTTACAAATACACCTTGAAGAGGTGATATCTATTAGGATTATTAATCCTCCCTTGTCCAATTTGGTCATATGTCTAAGTCAGGAGTCACGTCTAAATTAGGAGTCCTTCTAGTCTATTTTTAGTAACTAGCGCCATTGGGTCCACTTGGCCTAATTGGGTCACATGTTCCAGTTACTAAAGTGTGGGGAACACTAATTGAGGCCTACTATCACTGATTGCACTTGCATGCATCAGTTTAGGAGCCTCCTAGATCAATCCCTACAAATTAGGAGCCACTGGGAGTGCCGATACCAACCTCTATCAGTTGAGTTGAGTTGGCGACTAGTCAAGATTAGTTAGGAGTAAGTTAGATTCAGTTCGAACCCCTTACATTCAGTTCTACTCAGTTAGCACTAGGATTGCATGGATGCATGCAGTTGAGGTGCATTTACTCACCTACCTCAGTCAGTTAGACTAGTTAACACTAAATTAGACACTTGAGTTGTGATTTAGAACTCCAATAATGATTTAGACAAGGCCAGTTAACCATTTAGTCCTCTGATAATGGTTTAGATAAGGTCAGTTAACCATTCAGTCAAGTAGAGTCTAATCAATTCGAATTTACTCACATGGATTCGAATTGCATGTGGCTATTTAGCCATTGTACTTCATTGTAATTATTATCTAATTACTTTTGATTAATGAAAGCATTCACAGTTGCAATCCATTTTTGCATTGTTTCATTCTTCAATTACTGAGTAAATTGTGTGATCTATTTTGCGAGTTGTGTGTTGATCCATAAATCTATGTGCTAAATTTAATATGGTATCAGAGCCTTGGTAGGACAAGGCACTTCTCCTACTATAGATCCATACTTGGATCAAATTTTTTTTGGAGCAAAATTGCTCCTTCCAGTACTGCACCAGAAGCAGAGAATTTACCACTTAATATCCCAAGTTAAGGAATTGTTGATCAAGCTTGCTTGATCAACTATGCTGGGTGTGAAGGAAATTTGAAAAGTGCAGACTGTCGACCTTATTTTTTCTGTTTGATTGTGTGATTTACAGGTTTATCAGTCCTCTTCACTGCATTCGCTACAAGCAGCTGAGTATCATTCCATGCATTCATTGCAGCAGCTCAGTCCTTTTATTTGCATCCTAAATGGCTCCTCCAATGGACCTTCTTACTCCTTTCAACTATCACCAGTGGAAGGAGGACATGGAGATGGAGCTACGCTCCAAAAGACTCTTCAAAGTCACAATAGAGACATAGAAAGAGCCAATTCATTGTGTTAACAAAGAAAAGTACTGGAATAGGCTTGATGAAGCCTACAGATGCTTGTGCCTCTCAATATCTCGAGATATTCTCTTCCACATCAATGGATTGAAGAGTCCCAAGGAGGTTTGGGATAAGCTTTCCTACTTATTTGACAAGTAGGATGATCTAAGGATCTATCAGCTGGAGAATGAGCTGATCTCTCTCCATCCAGCCAATTTCGAAACACTAAATGACTTCTTCACAAAATTCAAGCATCTAGTGTTCCAATTGAAGTTGTGCAAGGTCGAGAAGGAGGATGATCAACTCATCCTTTCCATTCTCTCCAAGCTTGGTGCATATTATTCAGTCTTTGTATCAACATTTCATTATGTGAAGCTATCTACTCCAAAATGGAAGATGCCTACTCTTAACTCTTTCATTGAATCTCTCACTCAGGAGCATGACATGTTGATCCAAATGGGGATCATTTGATCTTCCAGAGATCAAGCACTTATTGCAAGAAGACATAAGGTAGCGAATGACAAAGGGAAGAAAAAGGATGAGTCTCTTGTCGAGAAAGAGCAGTCAAAAGAGCCTACAGGTTCGAAGAGAAGCAAGAAGAATTGCAAAGGAAATACACTCCATGCTTACTGTGGAAGGGCCTTTCATCCAGAAAGCACCTGTATGAGAAGAAAAATAGATGAGATGGCTCTTCTTCTGAAGAAGCATAACATTATTGTACCTGCTAGTGCAAGGAAGGCTGACCATAAGGAAGAAACTAAAGAACACGAAGAGACATGCCATGCATTGAAGGCTAGCTGCTCCACTGCACATGCCTTCCTCATTGATTCTAGAGCCTCCAATCATATGGTTGCATCTAGAGAATCATTCTCTTCCTTGTAGTCTTTTGATGGTCCTAGTATTCATATGGGCAATAACAGTAAAGTTCAAGCTAAAGAGAATGGCTATATCAAGCTTGAACATGGAAAGTTCAAAAATGTGCGTTATGTTCCCTCCCTAGTTGCAAACCTATTATCTGTATACCGGATGACTCATACTGGCTCTCGAAAGTCAGTCATATTTGGTCCTGACTCAGTTGAGATCACATATATCTCTACTGAGAACATCATAGTGAAGGGTGTTGCAAATCATGCCTCCATGGCATATGAGTTCTCACACTTCATGCCATTTTCAGAACCAATGCACTCTCAACAGCCACTTGTAAGGGAAGGTGAAATCATTTCATCTACTTCTTTTGGAGTTTCCTCTAGTATTGCAGATCCAGTTGTATCAGTTTATGAGATTGATATCCAGGGTGATTCAGATCCAGATCCAGTCCCTCCTTCCAAACTAGAAGCTAGGAAGATGATTGGAAATCCATTTGACACAGAAGGGAAAGACCCTTGCGCTATGTCATGCAATCTTACCTCCTTCAAAGAGATGCAATAGACTCCCTGTAAGATGCTACATGGAAAGGGCTCAGTCTCACTACATTCAGAAGAATAGAGTTGATCATACACCTCTTCATCCAGCAAGAGGAAAAGGTTACATTCCTCCTTCCTTCCATCCTCATTTTGGGAGAAGATGGAGAAGTCTACATGCCAGGCCCTAGGGTACCTATGCACAGAACATCATGCATGTTGCTCTACTACATCACAGAGATTGCAGCAACACATTTTCGAGTTTTTCAAACTTGAATCCTGATTCTATGTGCTTAGTTATAGGGGGGGATTTTTTTCCCATGTGGTTTTTTCCCCAGCTCCTTGTATTGATCAATTACGTTACTTTACTTGATGTAATGGGTGACCTATGGTCTTAGTTACCAGGGCCCACATATTGTCCAAGTTAGCATTTAGGGGGGTGTGTTAGGATTATTAATCCTCTCTTGTCCAATTTGGTCATATGTCTAAATCAGGAGTCATGTCTAAATCGGGAGTCATTCTAGTCTATTTTTAGTCACTAGCACCATTGGGTCCACTTGGCCTATTTGGGGCACATGCTCCAGTTACTAAAGTGCGGGGAACACTAATTGAGGCCTACTGCCATTGATTGCACTTTCATGCATCAGTTTAGGATCCTCCTAGATGAATCCCTACAAATTAGGAGCCACTGTGATTGCTGATACCAACCTCCATCAGTTGAGTTGAGTTGGTGACTAGTCAAGCTCAGTTAGGAGTCAGTTACATTCAGTTCTAATCCCTTACATTTAGTTCTACTCGGTTAGCACTAGGATTGCATGGCTGCATGCCAATGAGATGCATTTACTCACCTACCTCAATCAGTTAGACTAGTTAACACTGAATTAGACACTTGAGTTGTGATTTAGAACTCCGATGAACTCCGATAATGATTTAGACAAGGTCAGTTAACCATTCAGTCAAGAAGAGTCTAATCAATTCGAATTTTCTCACGTGGATTTGAATTGCATGTGGCTATTTAGCCATTGTACTGCATTGTAATTATTATCTAATTACCTTTTATTAATGAAAGCATTCACAATTGCAAGCCATTTCTGCATTGTTTCATTCTTCAATTACTGAGTAAATTATGTGATCTATTTTCTGAGTTGTGTGTTGATCCATAGATCTATGTGCTTAATTTAATAAGATCAACTTCTGAAGCAAAGGTTCGAGTCTATTAGCTAGGAGTTTAGATAATATTTTATAAGATGCATTACAAAGTGAAATAGGTATGAATCGATCAAAAGTGGTTGGTTTAACTTCTTTAGGAATTAAAGCAAGGAAGGTGGAGTTGGTACTTCCACCAACTTTGGCTTTTAACTGAAATGCTTTGATCATCTCGAGTAAATATTTTTTTGATTACTGTCCAACAAACTCTATAAAAATGAAAAGAGAATTTGTGTGGGTCTAGGGCTTTATCCGGTTCCATAGACCGTATAACATCAATGATCTCTTCCTCCGTAAAAGGATTCATTAACTCACCATTTTCCTCTGCACTCACCAAACTAGGAATGTTGGACAAAAATTCCGAGGTTAAATCTAAATCAATAGAGCCATCCTCTCTATAAAGGCTCTGAAAATGAGCTTCAGCCGCTTGTTTAATTTGAGAAATTCCTTTAAAGGACTCACCAGTCAAAGAGGAGATTTTCGATAGATGATTATGGGAGAGTTTGGCTCTATACTGCTTGTGGAAAAAAGAGGTATTCCGATCTCCCGATTTCAACCATAAACTACGAGACTTCAATCTCTAATATTCTTCTTCCTGCCTAAACGCTCGAAAAGAGTTAAACTGATCTTTTTTCTCTTTTTCCAGCACTGCATAGGTGATTTGTATTTCTTCCATTTTTAGTTGAATCTCCTCCAATTTTTCCAAAGCCTATTTTCTATCATTGATTGGATTTTTAAGAGAATGCTTTACCCAATCCTTTAACGTTGATTTGGTATTTTTTAATTACCTCTCCCACATAAAAATTTGCTGACCAAGTGACTGGGATACTCCACACCTTGGTTATTAGGGGAAAAAAACCATCTCTATCTATCTAGAAAGGACTGAACTGAAAGGGTATGGGGACGAGGTCTTCTTCACCCTCTAGCTGCAACAAAATTGGTTTATGATCCGAAGTAAGTTTGGGCAAGGTATTGGAGGAAATGATCTTTTTTTCCATCAAAAAAGAACTATGAACCATAAATCGATCCAACCTGGCTGAGATGTTTGCTGCTCCTGTACGATTATTAGTCCAAGTGTATCGACCTCTTTTAGGTTTAAAGTCTATGAGGTCCCATCATAAAATGAGATTCTCCACCGATTTGTGCATGGGATCTCTCCCTTAGACTCCACCTTTTTCTTCTTCTTTTGGATCCAATGTGATATTTAAATCACTAGCCACAACAATATTTGATAGAGCGTTTACAACAAGAAAGTCGTCCAGAGAATACCAACATTCTCTTTTCTCTTGGAAATTTACATGTACGTATAGATTAAAAATATCTAGGGATATCTTACTTGGAATGTGCCAGAGCTCAGTAAATATCCAATGATGCATTTCAAATGGGTTTTCCAAAGAGAAAAGTTCTTTTGTCCACAGGGTTGCAAGTCCACCAGATGAACCCCTTGCACTCACGGCCTTCCCTGCATTCTTTTCCCAATTATTTTTGCTTAATGAAAGAATACTATCCTCTTTTAGTTTTGTCTCTTGGAGCAGAAGAATATTGGGAGAAGCCATTCTTAATAGATCTTTAACAGCTTCAGCTTTCGAAGGATTACCCAACCCCCTGCAATTCCAAGAGACAATGTTCATTATTTATTATTTCCAGAAGGAAGAGGGCCTTCTTTTTAAGGTTTAGCCCAAGTATTCCTGCCAATTGACATCTCTATTGTAGCTTGACTTCCTTGCATCTTTAGACGTTCGAATTCTTCTTCTCGAACCTTCTTAAGAGATTTATGTCCTTTTTTTGAAGACCTCTCAATGGATTCTTCTTCAGATGAACCAGAATTATCCATAGGTTTCTTTTTTTCCATTTTTGCATATGTGGGGGAGGATCCACCAGTAGGAGAACCAAGATCCGACTCAACTGGTTCTTTGATTTCTTCTCTTGTCTGATCTTGATATTGTTGAACTTCTCCCTCTTCAAGCACTAGAAGCACTTGTTCTTTTGGATTGCTCAACACTTCAAAGTTGTTTTGCGATGTTATTTTCTTCAGAGTTGTTCCCATTTCATTTTGTTTCTCTCTAGTGGGATTACTTCCTGACCCCAGTTCTCCTCTGTTTCCCTTTGATTTATTTCCTTGCTTTGCTGTACTTGTTTTTTGAACTTGGGTCCATTGTTCTCCCTTTTCTTTTACAACTTCTTCCTTGACTTTCTTCTTACATGATCTGGAAAAATGCCCATAGCCATGGCAATGTCTGCACTTAAAAGACAATTGCTCATAATCAAGCTCTTGCACATGTGACCAATCTTCTACCATCAATTTAATTGCTTCAAGAGGCCCTACCTCCAAATCCACTTCAACACATATTCTGGCACATGTATATTGTTCTCTTCTTTCTCTCCTATCTATATACTTCCCAATTTGTTCCCTATAGCTTCAAGAGTCTATGAATTCCAACAATGAAGAGGAAGATGCGGCAACCTAACCCAAATAAGAAAAATAGAAGGGACATCTTGATCCGGATCAAAATCTAGGGTCCATTTGTTCAGGTAGAGCCCTTGAGGACCCATGAAATATGGCTCGTTTCTAAAAATTAAATCTCTGTCTTCTGAATTTTAAAAAAGAAATACGTAATATCCTTTACCTACCAGATTGTTGCGTATGCCTTCCGAGGTAAGGGGCTTCCAATTCCTTTGAACCTGCCCATCGATTGCCTTGGGGGATGGCCAGAGACCAGTAAACTGGCCAATGAGACTCGATCTGCAATATTCATGGTTGTTTAGCAAGGTTGTTCTATAGGTAAATCCACCGAAGGAATGTTGTTTAATTTCTTGACAAACTTCTGTTGAGTCGGACTGAGCTTCCTCTTACTGCTTGCTGCTACCTATCTCCTAAAGGCAGAGAGTTCAGGGAAAGAGGAGGAGATCCCTCCCACGGCCATGGCTAAAGCATTCAAAGCACTTGCAGAAACCCCAACAAGATGTCCTGTTGCTTCACAAGGAGAAATCACCAACCAGAACACACTGAGAGCACGCAACCCTTCAGAGAATCTGTTGTTCTACACGAGAATGGCCGAGCTTCACTAAGAGGGTCAAGCTTCACGAGGAGGACCGAGCTTCTTGGAGAAAATTTTCAAATATTCTTGGAGCGCTATGGTGTAATCCATGAGAAGTTTAATATTTTCTCCCTATTCAAAATATTTTTATTTTATTTTTTGTTTTTGCCATATTTTTTTTTGGTATATATTGAAATTCAACCAACTACCAAAATTTTCCTTGTAGTTCCTTTAAATTTTTTTTAGTTTCATTTTTTTTCATGTGTTTTTATTGGGATTTTAAAACAATGTTAGATTTTTATTAGATTTTCAAGGTGTTTGAAAAGTTTTCTATAATTAAAATGAAATGTTGGGTTTTTCTCAGGAGAATATACATGTTTTAGTTCAATTCATGTCATAACAGTGTTTGCTAATTCACACAGGATTCCAAGTTTCCATGTTATTATGGTGGGACCACAATCCATCGAGTTATTGGGTTTGCCAATAAGATATGAGGGATGAAGGAGCATTGTCCATGGGACCCAAGCATAGATGCTAAAGTTCATCTACATATAAGTAGAGATGTAGACACAATTCCTCCCAGTTGGTTGAGGTTTGAGCTGTGGTGCCCATCTTGAGGTTTGTTGGGGCATGCACCTTAACGGTCCCTAATTTTGGTAACTCCACGGGTTTTGTGAAAGTTGTAAGAGAAGTTACGACTCAAAACAGTCTTAGGGGTGTCGGGGTTGAGTAAAAAACTTCTTTTTGTAATAAACCCATGGTTTAAATCCAGGGTTTAGGGTTCGGGGTGCCCATGGTTTAAGCCCATGGTTTTGTAATAAGTGCACTATAAATAAGCACTCTTATAAAGAAGTCAGTTTAGGCTTTTGATGTAAGATGAATTGATGCGAAGCTAAGGCTATTTGGTAAGAGAAGGTTAAGTCCCACCAATGGATGCGAAGTGAGGCAAGGGAGGATATTCCCTAGAATGGGGTTTACACTCCATAGGAAAGAGGAGGGGAAAGCTATCCCTACAACCCAATGAGCGACCACAGTCATCAAACCATTCAATGACAACCCCAATTGGAAGGCGTCACCTCCATATTAGGAGAGGGAACAACCCTCTACCATGACCGCAGAAGAGTGTTGAATCTCTACCTGATTCTTTAATTATGTGGGAGCATCAGGTGAACGCAAAGCATGAGCATGTCCCCCATGACTGCAATGAGAGCAACCACAGAGCCTAGGCCTAGGCATAGTGTGAGACAAAACCATACTGAAACTAACACCCTGAGCAACCAATGTCAATGAGAGACACCGAGGAAAATACATAATGGATTTGGGGGGGTGATCAGAATGGCTCAAAATGACGAACTTCCCAACCCATAAGTGCACCATCGTGTCCAAAGTGAATATGTTGATGATCATCTATTGCGAAATCCAGTTTGCATTACATATAGTCATGTTTGTCAAGCAAAGAATTAACTGCATTTGCCAAAGATCGGAATAGAGGAGCATGAGAAAGAGTGACAACTAAACTGATCAAGTCTTAGTATTGCATTAAATATCGCATAAGCGTGAAGAATATGTACGAGAATATGCTGCTACCTGTAACTCCTCACTGCCCTCGACATAGTCTATTTCATGAGCATTTTGTCACCTCATCCAAATATATTTGAACAATTTTTTATAATTAATATAAAATTTTGGGTTTTTTCTCTTCACAGGATTTCAAGGCCTCATGGTAGAAAGTTTTTTTTTAATTTTAATTTTTCATTTTCATAAAGATTTGAAAAGGTATTGGTCGTTTTAAGAGCTTCAATATTCTAATATGAAATTTTAAATGTTGTTTTCCCTCCAGGATTAATATTATTTTTGCAAAAGTTATGAAGTTCAAAGAAAGATAAAACATAACTGTGTGTTATATTCTCTATATATCTTATTATTTTTGTTTTTTAATATATTTTAGTTTTCATGAGAGTTAGTAAATTTTAGTAGAAGGAAATGTGAATTTAAAAAGACTTTTTGTGAGTTGTATCCTCTATATATCTTATTATTTTTGTTTTTTAATATATTTTAGTTTTTATGAGAGCTAGTAAATTTTAGTATAAGGAAACGTGAATTTAAAAAAACTTCGAGTGTGTTATATTTTCTATATATCTTATTATTTTAGTTTTTTAATATATTTTAGTTTTTATGAGAGTTAGTAAATTTTAGTATCAGGAAATGTGAATTTAAAAAAACTTCGAGGAATTTAGATATTGTTTTTGTTATATTTTATTTTCAAAATAAGGATTTGAAAAAAGTTTTTTTTGAGATTTAAATAGTTAAAAATTACTATAATTTATATATAAAAAATGGATTTATTTATTTTTAAATTAAAATTTTAATTTCATAAAATATTATATTAAATTTTATTTTTATTTAAATATTTTGTTCTTAGTTATTATTTCACATCTTTGAAAGGAAATTTCTTTTCTAATAGAATAAAAGCACTCAAAATTTGGTCTTAGTAGGATCAAAAGTCTTTGGATACTATATAGGATGTTGTCTTGGATAATTGAAAAAGCTGGTCGAAATATTCTTGAAAAATTTCATAAGATAACGTTTACTTAACATAATAATATTTGTAAGTTAATGTTGTTGTTGTTGTTGTTGATAAGCACGAACACATTATATTACTTATAGTACAAAAAAGATATTACATTTAAGCTCGACCAGCTAGAAGATCCATGCTTAATCAGGTTGTTCTCTAGAGGATTCAATCGGTCATTTCCCCAACTTTCCAAACTCGTCCCTTTCTTTTCAACAGGGAAACATTGCCCACCCACAGCCTTACATTTATCAAAACACAGACATTGCCCACCCACAGCCTTACATTTATCAAAACACAGACATTGCCCACCCACAACCTTACATTTATCAAAACACAGACATTCCCCTAACACATGGTCTGGTAGCCACCGAAGCCATGTCTGCATTGAGACAGACTTTGAGTAATAAAAACACCCTCCTGTACCCCATCCCGACTGAAAAGATAACATACATAGATATACAAAACATTATCCGACATAGTCATAACTAGACAGAAGCAGAGTATAAACTTAGACGGTCGAGCCAGAGCTTCAAAATGGAAAACACCAAACTTCAGAGAGCCCAAAAAGTCCCAAACCTCCCATTTTCCTCACTGAGGAGGAGGGTCAGTTGAAGAGGGAGGTTGCGCTTTCTTGGCTTTCTCCCCCAAGTGATCCAACAATTCTCCAACAATAAGGTCGAGCAGTCTAAATCTTGCAACACTCTCATGCTGCCCATGTTGAATCAAAGTCAAGGCTTCCCGAATGTTGTCTGCCATTTGTGCCTTTTCCTGCATGTCTTGAGCAAGAAGAATTCAGATCGCACAAAAAGGGTTGGCCGCTAGGGGCCTCCCTTGGTGAATCTCGTACTCCCAGAGCAGTTCAATTTCTTTGGTAGCGATTTGGGATTCAACTACAGCCGAGGTCTCAGCCATATATTGCGCTCCCCAATTAAACATTAGAGGGACCAGATTATCATCAGCAGGCAGGACATTGGCATAAGAGCTAGCTGGAGGTACATTACCCCCCTCAGTTCTTCCGCCCTCCCCCTGACGATGCCGAACATGCCACTGATGAGCAAAAATCTCACTGAGCAGATAGTAACGAGTGACCTGCAAATTACTACAATCAAGGTTGAGCTCAAACAAGATGATCCAATCACCATCCAAGGATAGATTTATAGCCATTCCCCAACCCTGGGAGATGTATCCTATCCTCATCTAGTCTGACTGATGTTTCCATTTTGCACCCTTCAAAGCATCGACCTTACAGATCCAAAGCCCATTATCCTTTTCCAAATCCATCTTACCGTGCGAAAGATCAGCAACCCTATCCCCCATTGATGGCCAGCTCGTACGGGTTTATTTGATTTTGACAGTCCAAGAGTAAAAGCTCGAAATTACCCCATCGGTAAGCCCAAAGGGACAATTACCACATACCATTTCGTACTTGGATTTCTCCACAAGAGGCATTCTTATTAATGATGGTCAGTCTTCGGATCAGGTTGGCATGTTACCTTCAGTTTTTGTCTGCTTCATACGTTTCCCACTTGTCCTAACCATCTCATCATCATGCTTGGATTTAATTCCAAGTGGTATGGTCATCTCATCACCTCCTACTATGCCTGGCACAGATATGGGGAGAGAATCGTCATTATTCCCAATCACGTGGCTAGCTTGATGTGGCCAAGCCATGACGTGGGTGATGCTCATGTGGAGGGATGTGTTGGATAACTAATTTGATGTGGAGGATTGATAACACCTGTCCTTCATCGGGAGTGATAGATCAGACATTTGTCGTGGGTGATCACCTTCCATCCTGCCCACGTCTTCCTCTACCAACTCTTCACATTGTCTCCATATTGTGCCATCCTTTTTGTCATTGATCACTTCTGCATGCAAAGAATTAATCTTGCCAACCCCTTCGTTGGCCAAAGGGTCCACCACCCTATTACTAGTTATTTTAACATGTGAAAAATGGAGCGTTGGATTTCCCATTAACAACCTTCTCAGCGTTGTAATCTTTCCCTCCCACCTCTAGTTTTTAGAGACCTGGCCAATGGTCGCACCATTTTGTAGTCTTCTGGATATATTAATGATTACTAGAGACTCCCCTTCCACAGTTAACAGAGTCTGCTACTGCTGTAAGGCCCATGATATCCCATCGATGAGATCTTCTAACTTCGCTAAATTGTTGGTATTGGTTCCCATGTTGCCCCAAAATATGCTGAGAACTAAACCCTTATAGTTCTTGATAGCACCTCCAAAACATGCAGGGCCCAGATTTCCTTTTGCGACACCATCAAAGTTAATTTTGAAGGATCCAGCTGGCAGACACTGCCAAGAATATGAGTTGCGAAGAGGCTTAAGCGATTTGTTGGGATGCAAATTGTTCGCAGGTAACTTAAAAATTCGCCATTCATAGAGAATTTGTTTCTTGTTTGCTTCTGCTACAAAATCTTCCTGGGTCCAAAGATTTAAAGCTATTATTTCTTTTAAGTTTGTCTTAATCAGCATCCAAATTTCCTCAAGCCGTCTGTATTTATTTTCAAAGATTCTTGTTCTGTGTTTTCCAAATTTCCCATACCGTGAAGCCAGGGAACAAATCCCAGACCCTGTTCACGATTTTATTTTTGAAGGCATTCTTCGGCCATTCAGCTATCATTAGATCGGGCCATCCTTTATGTCTCTAATTCTTTTTGAACAACCCAATGCCTTTTTCCCATATAGATTCCGCTATTGGACATTCATCTAGAGGGTGGTTTAGGGTTTCATTACTGGTTTCACAAAGGCAGCATGTTGACGGACCCATGACCCCCCGAGCCTGTATATTATCCCATGTGAGAATGCATCGTTTAAGGAGGAGCCAGCTGAAAGATCCCACTTTGGGCCAGCATCTCCCACCCCATACTTTCGTCCATTTGTCCTCCTTCTCCATCTTGTGAGTTTCAGTCAGCATCTCAATGGCCTCTTTAATATTGAAGTTTCCCAGGTTGGTGTATCCCCATATGAGCTTGTCCGTTCCAGCAGTCCTGGGGATCTTCCTGGAGCAAAGTTCATTGTAGAAATCATCGATGTCCTCCCTTGGTGTAAGAGCTTGCTACCATGCCTTCATTTTCCAGGGCCTAAAGAGTTTGTCAGGAGACCCATAATCCCAAAATTCTTCCACCTTTTTCATCTAACTATTATGAAGATGATAGATTAGCATAGGGACATCATCCCGACTTTCTATACACAACTCTTGATTCTTGGCTTCTCTAGTAAATAGCGCCGTCCTTCCATCTCTGACCTCCCAGAAGTTGTTCCTCTGTATGAGGCTTCGATTTTCCTGAGACGATTTCCAGATGCTGGAGCCTGAGACATTTTCTCTAAATCTAATCAGTGATTGTTTAGGCCACTGGGGTGCATATTTCGTGTGCCACAATTTATCCCATGGCTATTCCTCGTGGGTTATCCATTTCCACCATATTTTAGATTCGATCGCTTTGTTTATATCTAACGGATCTTGTAGTTATAATCCCCCAACTTCTTTGGGTTTGCATACGGTTTTCCAGTCCACCAATGGCCACTTTCTGTGTCCATCTATTCCCCCCCATAGAAAGTTCGTTTGGATATTCCTTATATGTTTTATCTCTAATTTTGGTGCAACCATAACAGAGAAGAGATATAGTGGCATAGCTTGAAGGACATATTTTACCAGTATGAGTCTGCTGGGAAATTAAGGGCTCTAAAAGTCCAATGACTAAGCTTTTGCTTAATTTTGTCCAGAAGTTCCTTCCACGAAATTTGCCTTATAGTGGGTTTAGTTAGCGGTGCTCCTAAGTACTTGGAAGTTATCCCTCGTTCTAAGAACTCCAACATTATGAGGATATTCCTTTTAGTGATTTTCGAAGTATTGAAGAAGTAGACCTGTGATTTGTCCTTATTGATTTCAAGTTCACTTGCTTCAAGGAAGGTATCCAACCCTTCTTTTATACTGTTGGCCTCCTGAATAGTGGAAGGTCCCATAAGCATCGTGTCATCCACAAACTGTTGATGTGTTTGTGATTCTAGATCAGCATTAAGGGAGAGCCCTCTGATCTTATTCTCATTGCGTAAGTTCTTAAGCATTCGACCTAATCCTTCAGTTGCAATAATGAACAAAAAGGGAGATAGCAGGTCACCTTGTCTAATTCCTCTCGAAACATGGAAGGGTAGGGAGGGAGTCCCATTGACCAAAATGGAGAAGAAGGATGAAGAAACCATTTTCATAAACCATTGGTCGGAGAACTCGAAAGCCTAAAGAACCCCTGCTAAGAATTTCCAATTAAGTTTATCATAAGCTTTCAACAAGTCCAGTTTTAGAAGCATACTTGGTATTTTCCCAATTTTTACTGAATGAATGGTTTCATGAACCAAGATGATCCCATCCAGAATTTGTCGTCCTTCAACAAAACCCGCCTGTTCAGGCGAAATGAGAATTGGGAGAAAATGTTGGAGCCTATTAGCAATAACCTTAGAGATAATTTTATATATGACATTACACAAGGCGATCGGTTTGAGTTTTCCAAGGTCTTTCGTTCCATTTTCTTTGGGAATAAGCGTCAGGAAGGTTGCATTAAGAGCTTTCAAAATATTACCAGTATTCCTTAAGTACTCCACCAGAGCCCATACTTCCTCTTTCTTCCACTCCAAGAAGACGTGGAAGAAGTTAGTAGTGAACCTGTCAGGTCTCGGGGCTTTGTCATTCACCATTTGTTTGACAACAACTTCAACTTCTTCCAACACAATAGGTTTTAAAAGCATGAAGTTATGCTCTTCAGTAATTACTCTTGGAATGTACTGTAACACCTCCCTCTAAGCGGCATCCTGGTCCCAATCAGATTCCTCAAGGATATTGGCAAATAAGGTATTCAAAGTGAGTTCCAGATCCTCCTAAGTCTCGACAATGGTTTCATCCTCTATTTTCATTCTCGCCATGCGGTTTCCCTGGCGATGTTGGATGGCCGCTTTGTGAAAAAAGATGGTGTTATGTTCACCTTCTTGGAGCCACTTAACTCTAGATTTCTAATTCCATACTACTTCCTCCTATTGTTCTCTTAGGCTAAATTCATGAATCAACAGTTTCTCTTGCATATGAATTTCATCCGAGAAACCACTATGCATACCTTTTGTTTGTACCTCTTGGATTTTTCTATCCAACTCCTTTTTAGCTTGAAAAATGTTACCGAATGATTCCTTATTCCATTTGTTGATTTTGGATTTTAAGAGTTTGAGCTTTTGTTGAAACTGGTACATCCTAGTTCCTCTGAAGGATGGCATTTCCTCCCACCATTCTGTAAGTTTCTCCGAGAAGTCAAACTGGAGGAGCCAGAATTTTTCAAATCGAAAGGGTCTTCGAAGGTTCACCCCAACACTTTCCCATTCCAAACTTATAGGCCAATGATATGAGCCAGTTGATGGAATTACTATAACTCTCAATTCTCCCCCTGCCATCATCATTGATTCAGAGACCAAAAAGTGGTCTACCCCACAAGCCATTCCTCTGTCTCCTTATCTTTTGCTGTTCCAAGTATAGGTACCATTGGTCGTTCTGACATCAACTAGTTCTAGGTTTGCAATAACTTCATTAAAATATTCACTAATGGGATTTAACTTCCATATCCCACCTTTTTTTCATCGAGATTCTTGACCAATTTGAAATCCTTGCCAAGGATCCATGGTTTTCCTCCCGACTCCCACTTGAGCATCCCTAACGATTCCAGAAATTTCATTTTCTGCTCAGCCCGAGGAGGCCCGTAAACATTGGACAAGAACCCTCGAGTACTTGTGGCTAAAATCTAGAATGTTGCCAAGAGGGAGAACTGTGTTGCAAAGATGTTAGAGAGGGCCACCTCTCTTGGGTTCCACAAAATCCCTATTTGTCGTGCCACTCCTTTCGCATCCACAACAATAGCTTCACTCCCCACCAGAATTCCTCCCCTATAACTTTCAATTCGACTTTTGATCATTTTGTTTCTTGTAAAATGACGATGCCCAAATTTTCCATTTCAATCCTTATTCTTAGAAGATGAATCTTCAAGGTACTGTTACAGCCTCTAATATTCCAGAATGTAATCCTCATTGGAAATTGATTTGGTTGCAGGAGAAAAGGCCACATCTATGGTGGGATACTGCCCTGATGCTACCAATTTAACCCCAACAATTTGTATTCATTGCACATTACTATGCCTTCCCCTTTTTTCTTTTTGTTCCTTTCTTTTTACCATCTGGGTCCTTGAGAGATTCAAATGTTATTCCAAGAAACTTCATTGTCTTTTCCTTAATTATTGCCTTTTCCAGCAGTGTGACCTGTTGTGGAGGAATTTGTTCAGGTACCTTTTCGGAGCATGCCCCTTCCAGTCCTTCCAAATCAATATCTCCTATCTCCATTTCCTCTCCATCAGTTTCAGGTGCCTTGTTATCATCCTTGTTAGTTTCTTAAGGTTGTTCCTGGTTCGGGATCTTCATGCTTGGTTCTGTCTCTTGATTGTGCTGTTCTTTAGTCTGGTCGTCTTGCTGGTTATTACTCATCTTTGTTTCTTGGAGGATTTCAAACCTGTTTTGAGTTTGAACTTTTTTGTGGATCTTAGGTCCCATTTTTTTCTTGGCTGATCTTTTCTTATTAGGGACTATGATAAATCCCAGCGTCTTGATTTTCTTGATCTTTCTTTCCTCCAGGTTTTTTATTCTGCGAACAATCTCTGAACAAGTGTCTGTGCTCATGGCATCTTCTACATCTCAATGGTATCTGCTCATAGTCTATCGCTTGGAACCAATCCTCATCATCCCATGTTAATTCGATTCCATCTGTAAGATCATGTGATATATCAAGGTAAATTCATACTCAGGCATATGATGTATAACACCTCTGTTGAGTTTGTTCTGAGATGTTTACAAAGTTCCCCAAAGTGTGTCCAATGTCTATCGATATTTCTTCCTTCCAGTATTCCGTAGGTAGGGAGTACATTCTAATCCATACCTGAGCTATAGTTAGGCTTTCTTTATTTGGATTGAAGCGTTCTTTCCATTGTCTTAGGAAGAGACCTGCGGAGTTAAAGAAATAAGGCCCGTTCTCAAATATTCTAGTTATGTCCTCTTCATTAAAGAAGATGATCGTGAAGAAAACTTTTTCCCGCAGTTGCAAATCGTAATTCCCTTGGGGTCCCCAAGTAGTGTTTATCCACCACACTAGATTCTTCTTTGTGGGCTGGATCCCTACAAATTTACCAATGAGTGCATGTTCTTTCATGTATTGAATTTCTTCCCTTTCCCATTTCGACTTAATCTACAACTTCGACACTGTTTTTGATTTTGGGACACATTGCCCTGACTTTCTGGTCTCACCTTTAGTAGTGGCTTCTTTATTGGTCCCACTCATTCCTTCTCCATCCTTCCTCGGATGGGTATCAGATTCTTGCAGTTTGTCTTTGCCTCTTTCAATTTCCATATCCGAGATCAGAACAAGGGGCATTGCCCCCCATCTATGTGCTCACTCATTCCAGGACCCGTCCCCCCAAACGGAGGTACAGGCTTTAGCCCCTGGAAAAACCCTTGATTACTATTAGACCCTGCAACTTTCGTTCTCCGTGATGCCTCTCGCCTCCCTCATGAACCCAACTTTCAATCGACCGTAAGTTAATGTTTATTGACTTTGTAATCTTAATAGATATTGTTATGCTTTGTTATAAATATAATGTATAACTTAGTTATTTGATCTTAGGACTTAAAAATGTTTAGGTACAAGCTTCGAATCTGAAACTTGTAATGCTCACAATACTTTAGATAGTGTACATTTTATTGGTTTTTGGATCAAATCTCCAAAAGAAAAAAAATATTACTCGATGAAAGAAAAGTTGAAATTAGTCAAACATTAAACTACAAAATCTAAGTAAGTAGAAATTAATCAAATTAACAAAATCAAACTATTATCATTTCATTAAACCATAAACCATATTAAAATCATAAACCATACTAAGTGATAATAACCAAAATTGCAATGCTAACTATTTCTATGGAAAGACCACTATATAAGTATAAAAAATAACCCTCAATAACACAATTTAAACATATTGGAAATAACTCGTGAACCACCCTCTTGTAGTACATAGGTTTAGCTTAAATGAAATAATATTACATAAAACATATAATAGGCTTATATATTTACACTTATCATAGTGTACAAGATATGTCATGATTATATGTGATGAATATGATGTCTTAGTAGTATCTAAACATATATTTTTATATATAAAAATGGGTCCTTCCTGTACCAACAAATTCACAAATTGCGGTTTTAATATTTTAAAAGAAATATAAGATAAAAAAATATTCAAATTACATATTATAAAATTATAATTGGAATTGTATAATTTAAATAAATAAAGAAAAATAATTGAAAATAAAAAATTCAAAAATGGGATTTTTTTAATGACCATGGATAGCAAAATTTTTATCATGGCCATTTTGTCCATTTCAATATGTGCATTTTATGTATTCAATATAGTAAATATTTATAACATACTACAAAGAAACTTTATTTAAGAATGAAATTTCTTTGGTTTTAAAAAATGTAAAGTTAGAATGAGGGTCATTTTGCCACCAAATAAGTGAATATTTAAGTGAATATTTTAAGCCCAAATTTGTATTAATTCAAAGGTCATATTGTTCATGGCAGCCTTACATAAAAGTTTTCAAAACACTTGCATATATATACTTTGTATATTTTCAGTAAGTAGTTTTTACTTCATAACCAGTTTATACATAGGTTAAAAAAACAATTGAGTATTATCTCTCACCACAACAAGTGAAAATGCAACAACCAATAATAGCCCATGTGTATTATAATGACAAAGTGATACCAAAATTTCATTCATACATTTCACCAACCTTTAATTTCATTCATACATTTCACCAACCTTATTACATGTGTTACTCAAATGTTGTGGATTAACTATTAATGTTATTTGTACTTAACAAAGAAACCATTAACAAAGAAACCATTTACAATTACATAGTATTACTTTTGAGACATTTTCTTCAAATTTTCATCTTCACAACTTTTAAGATGTATATATTTTTAAATATTAACATTAAATATGTATAGGTAGAGATATAATACATTTTATTTTGAGTAATGGTTTAATGTTTTTTTTTTCATTTTTTATTATTATTGAAAATCATTTTTTTTCTTCAACGACTATGTTGAATGCAACTCTTATTTTTTGTATTACTATAATGAAATATTATATATTTGAATCCAATAAAAGATATTTGGGTTGTGGCCCATGGGTTAGCTCAACATGGATTCTTGCGAACACGTGTTATAAGTGAGATGCGTCCCAACAAACCCTTATCCATATTGAAATGTGCATATTTTGTTTTAATGAGCTTATATTTAGTTGTTAGGATTTATTCATTTGGAACTTTATGCAATTCTTTTGCGGTGGTATGATTTATGGTAGCTTTAAATATGACAATTGTCCAAGTGATTGTATGATCTATTTGATTGATCAAGTTAAAAGGGTAGGTTGACCCAAGGCAGAAGCATCCATGTCTGGCAAGATCCCAAGCTACATCCCTCGAATCATAAGCACCGAGGCTGAGGAAGATGTCATAATAACAAGTTGACCAACTAACAACTGGATCAAAGACCAAGTGTAGTTTGCTTGTGCCGGTCTTAAGTGAGATAACATTGATACATATCAATAGAGTACGTTACCAAAAATCTTAAGAGCAAGATATTTTTGGCCATCCATCTTCAAAGATTGCGTTAATACGGTCAAGAAGTGCCACCCTTTCTAGGTGTTTGCATGCAATATGCACTCGCATCCAGCCCCGTTACATCCTATTGTCACCGCTGTTCCCTTCACCAAGTGGGGGCTTGGTTTTATGGATTGCAACCCAACTTCGGCTGGGGGCATCATAACATTATTGTGGCTGCCAATTACTTCACGAAATGGGCAGAGGCTCTGCCCACAATTAAATCCAACGGTGAGACAGCTGCGCATTTCATTTTCAACCAGATTATCACCCAGTTTGACATTCCGTAAGAGCTTGTCACTGACCATGGTAGGCACTTTCAGAATAAAATGATGGAAGAGTTGGCTTCCAAGTTAGGGTATAAGAAAGAGCATTCATCTTCTTATTACCCTTAGGCGAATGGACAACTTGAAGAAATAAACAAATCACTTAAGTCTATTCTCCAACGAACCATCACAAGAATCAAGACCAATTGGCATATTATGTTGTATCCTGCTTTGTGGGCCTATAGAATTGCGGTTAAGACTGCCACTGGTTTCTCTCCATATCAGCTTGTACATGGGGTGGAGTCAGTTTAACCTGTTGAATGCGAAATCCCTTCTCTGAAGCTAGCTGTAGAGCTTTTACCTGACACTTCCTCATTGGAAGAGCGTTTGGTCCACTTAGAGCAGCCTGATGAGCAACACCGAGATGCTTTAGTGGCTCTAGAGGTTAACAAGCGTCATGTCAAGGTCCAATATGATAATTCTGTCCATCCAAGGAGGTTTAATGAAGGTGACTTGGTCCTTTTGTGGGATCAAGCTAAGGAACCCTTGGGGGCAGGGAAATTTAATCCCATGTGGCATGGTCCTTACATGGTTAAACGAGTCTTAGAGAAAGGCACTTATGAGCTAGTTGATTATGAAGGGACAGCCTTGGCAGAGCCTAGAAATGGGCTCTATCTCAAAAAATACTATGCATGATCTTCAGCCACGACTGATTGTTGTATATTATTGTACAATTTTGCATTGCATAGTTAGGTTTTCTTATGGTGATCGGGTTTGTTGATTAGCTTTCGTTTTTTTTTTGGCAGATGTCGATGGAGTCTTCCATTTGCATAGGATTCATTGATGGTGCTAGCCA
Source organism: Pseudotsuga menziesii (assembly GCA_001517045.1). Classification (NCBI taxonomy): domain Eukaryota; kingdom Viridiplantae; phylum Streptophyta; class Pinopsida; order Pinales; family Pinaceae; genus Pseudotsuga; species Pseudotsuga menziesii. Next base: position 257,354 of record LPNX010764186.1, read on the forward strand.
GCCACACTCAAAACTCAACTTTGATTGCTCGGGTGATTTATAATCTTACGGGTCAAGTATTGTCTTCAGGAGGTGTATGCTTACGGCCTTCTTCGAACAATGTTGTTGAATATAGTGCCGTTATTGAGTTATTGCGTGATGTCATTTCACATGGTGTTCATTCTCTTGAGGTACGTCTTGATTCGCAGTTAGTGGTTTCACAGCTGAATGGCTTGTATCGTATAAGGGATCTGACATTATTACGAATATTCTTACATGTGAGATTGCTAGAACGACAATTTGAGAATATAACATACATTCATGTTCCAAGAATTTTTAATCAAGTTGCTAACTCATATGCTAACTTGTGTTAGATTGGCATTTGTTTCATAGACCATAAGTATATCACAAACATACATTTTACACACATGTAAATATAAATAAAATCGATCATCATAAAAGTTTTTTCATTAATATCCAAAAAGTGACATCATAATACATAAGTGTCATATACAAAATTGGGGCTTCCGAGCCACCAAAATATAATACATGGTCATACAAAAATGAATACACTTAGGTATCTAAGCCTGAGGAGGAGGGGGGTTCTGATCATGATATAGCACTACGACTCTAGCCAGCCATCGAAAGAGTCAAACCCATGCTCGTGGTACACCAACCACCTGATGTTGCATGGCCTCAGGCAAGTCCTCGACTTGTGCCATGGGTACCCTGTGTGTCAAGCAAACAAAGTTTGTGTTGATGCTTTGGAGTGTCTGCTCCGCATCCGCACCCATGATATCGTCTCCTCTTCCCCTCAGTCGATAACGAGGGAAGCCTTCTGGCCGATGTGGTCCTACATCTACATATACATGACAGATTGTCACTATGTGTCATCACACCAAAAATATGTCTATTTGAGTCAATATATCAAAAAACACAAAAAAATAAATAATTCAAAACTTAAAAAGTGGGTTTGGGATTATTTACCTATGTCGCCATAAGTTGCTCCTGGTGGTAGCGACATATATGGATCTCCACGGAAGTCTATCCCTGCATAGGGGTAGTCATCTATGGCGACGATTTTTCTTCACCACCATGGAAAGAAGTCTGCAGGGTAGGGGTTAGCCACCCTACCTCTGCCCAGTCTGTGCATGACATTTTCCCAGCGTCACTGAGCTGGATCCCAAACTCCATGTAGAGCAATGTCTACCCTAGGGCTTAGCCCTGGCACCAGATCAAAGAAAAACGTGCTCAGTATACTGTCAAACCCAAAGTTCTGCACCCTGCCCATCTTGCAGTCACTGAGCTACTATTTCATGTTGCTCAACAGTGTCGTACTCCAGTCATACACTGTAGGTTGCATACACTCTACTGTATAGAACATCATTGGCCGCGAGGCTTGGTGGAGTGAACCCAACCTTGCAATCCTGCCTATTTCCAAAAGTATGGCCTTCAACCCCAAAATCTGGATAGAGTTTGCCGGGATTTGACTCCCAACCTTTTTCGTCTTCGGAAAGTAGTACACAGTTATGTATTCATCGAATAGTTAGCCTGCCTCCTGGCCCACGAGATCAAAGGTTCACCATCTCTCCTCGTCGGGACAAACCAGTAATAAAATATATGTCCTCAACCTCAATGCCGAGCGACTTCCCATCTATCTGAAATGTCTCATATTCTAGATCCTAGTAGTCCACCAGTAGCTGGAGTACTCTTGGTTTGGCCCTCAGGTTGCCAAGACACCAAAACTTGTATAAGCCACATGCATATAATGCTTGTTGGGCCATAAGATCACCTTGCACAACCTCCTCCACATCACCGTGCTCTCTTTCCCTCCACTCTAGCACCATCCTGCACAAAAAATCAAAGTTTTGATCAATTTTTGCCTTTGAAAACCTTGTTTGCGGCCTTGTACGTGACTGTTCTCAAAACAACCGCGTATGTGCGCGGTTTTTGGTGCTTTTTCCGCGTATGGCCAGCCCTATATGCGGAAAAAAGCCTGATTTCTGTGTGGGCTAAAACACACAAGTATGGATGGCTTAAAAAATAAAATGGACCATGAAAATTCAAAAAATTTGCATGAAAATGGAAGAGGAGGGCATGAGAATCTACCTCGATCAAACGGGGAGAGATTCTGCTGGACGATGCTCCTGGAATTCGCTTCTGAAGTTCTAAGCTCAAATACACTATGTTGGGTAAAAAATTCAATTGATATGAAAAATTTTAATTTTTTTACTATTTATAGAAAAATTTACCCACTTTCTATAGTTTTTGACCATTTTGGACTGTTTGAACTAATTTGATGTTGTAGGAGTCCATTTTGAGTGCGGTTTGACCGTGGCTTTGATCCGTTCGTGCCTACTGTAGTTATTATGTCTAAACTGGCATATAGGTTAGGTTTCACATCCATTTTCATTTTGCATAACCTTATGATCGTTTCATTTTAACCTTAGGTAGGTACGAACCCATTCCATCTTGTCATGGAACCTTCTTGCTGCTTCTAAAAGTGACATGTTGTGAATGGTAGAGCTTTACCATACATGGGTACACTAGTTAGATTCTATATTGTAGTTGGTTCCCATGCTGACATCTCTCCTTTAAGGTGTGGGAGTCCTTTGTATAGTACTGCCATGACTTTGAGCAAGAGCTTCATACTCCTCTTGACCTTTATGTTGGCCTTTTCCCCGGGACTCCCTTGTATATGTCAAGTTGTAATTGCATTATCATGAGTTTTGCTTGCCTTATTAAGCCTTATGCCAGCTTCCCTGACTTTGATTATTAGCCATATAGCCCGAGCTTGTCTCATGTCTAGCCAAGCATAGCCATTTTATATATCTTTTGCAACTTGATTCCCCATTTTTACCAGGAGGGGACTTTCCCCCGAGTGTTGTTATCCTGCACATGTTTCCTTACATTGAGGATAGGTATGTTCCACTGCTTGGAACTAGTTTGTTTTCCCCTTAACACTCGTCTCCTCCTAGATTTGTAACTGTAAAGCACTTTTATTCTTTTTCAAGCTTTTCAAAATATCTGAAAAAGTCCAAAAAAATAAAAAAACCAAAAAGCTGGATAGGAAAAGATATTATCTTTGGTAGCAGTCGAGTCATGTCGCCTTCGAACAGAGCACTGTAAATCACATCCATTGGTTGGGAGCTGCACTTGTTTCTCTGAGTTTATCTCCACCGACTGGTTAAGCTTCCAGTCCATATGGAGCCTCTATCGATGCCTCATGTGTCACAGAGATGTCCCAGTTTTGTATATCGAGTCGATGCTGCCTACATTCAGTCACCATTCACCTTTATGCTCTTGTTTAAAGGAAGTTGAAGCCTAAGTCGGCCATTCCTCAGTTGTCTTGACTTTGGATGTTGGCCATTCCCGGTACTATTACTAGTTCCTGTGCATCTTGTTTGAGTCCTTCCACATTATACAACATTGTTCAATACCTTGTGTTAGTTGATGGGGAATGCCTTAATGCCCTCCTTCCAGTGGATTCCATCCCATCGAATTCAGATCATTTATTCTAGGATAGGAGTCTAGAGTCATTTGAGTGCCTTGAGACTTACACTCATCAGTGGTAGGTTCTCTCACCATCGACAATTTTGGGAATACATCAATGTCCCCTGATCGATGGATTCTTCCAAGTGTTCGGCCTCAACACATTTATTTGCACTTGTTAGATTGCACTCTAGTACCTTGATTCCCATTTTCATTATTGATGGGTGATCTCGCGTCTGTTAACGGTATACATCAATGACCAATAATTCGACGATGGACTACTGTGTTCGACCTCGACACCTCTATTCACATAGTAGGACATGTACTCATAGCGGTTTGTGGAGATGAATTTCTAGATTGTTGGCATTTCATATATGCTACCTCCTTGATCGTGCCAGTGTTCATGAGATTTCAACTCTCGTGACTTGATTCCAGTGTATGTTAGATATCTTCAGCCATTATGGAGATATTGATCCATGGTATATATTTAGCTTTCATGGAGATCTTGGTCCTTTGTATATCTTCATCATGGAGATTCTGATCTATTATATATTGTACGTGGCGATGACCACACATGTCACAGTTTGTATATCATGCCTATTCATGGCCATTGTACTCTTATGTATCCGGGACTGCTATATGTATTTGCAGTCATGTGCAAAGTTTGATTATTGTAGTATATTGTTGGATGGTTGGTTCTTCCACCTGGTTCTTCATCACTCCACTTCTGGGATGGATTTATAATGTATTTCTGCCATCATGTTACCCCTCTAACCTCACACATTAGGGGGTATCTGTTACAGTTGATTTTACCACACATGGTTGATCACACTTTTATGGCCTTCCATGTCCCTCTGCGGACTCTTTGGACCCCATGGACTAGTTTTGTACCTTTGATGTTTCCAATATCATCCCTAAAAACACTCATTATTTGATGTACGCGACTTTTAATCCCTTTCTCATGTATATATGCGGATATTGCCCTTAAACCTACGTACATCAGGATGTGTGCAAAAGGAAAAATATTTTTGGAGTTTTCCTTGATGTGGATCCGAGTCACTTGTCTCTTGGCCTTCCACGTGCCTCGAGATCGCTCATATTTGACCTTCCATTACCCCATTGAAGCACTATATAAGGAACCCTTTAGATACATTGAAGAGAGGAATTGAAAAGCAAGAAAACTATAGTCCATTGTTGTCGTATCTTGCTTGTACTTGAGTCTGCATCCCTTTGTCCCTTGGAGCACTTTGTGTTCTTCCCAAGATTGACTTTGCTTGCGAGCTTGCTATCGAGAGATGGAGGATTGAGGTGGTGGAGGCCCAGGTGGAGGACTTAGTTTCTCCAGTTCGTAGACGTGCCGACAGAGGTTGTCACTTATGTAATCTGTGATTTATTTAATATGAATATCTTTTCCTATCCAATGATGTGCATTTAAATTAATATTGAATCCATGGATGTGTTTAATTGCTTATGTATCATTGATTATATATGCTAGAGTAGGCCTGACACTATATTATATAGCATGCTTTCCTTGTTTACTGTTGTTGAGAGTAAATTGCTAACGAAAGCGGGATTCGAAAAAACTCAACGGGGATCTACTACAACCATCCACAATAAGGTATGTTTCGAGATCCTTTAGTGTTAGATGTTGTATTTCTCTTGCATATGGGGAAGGGATTGATTTCTGCGGTTTCTCTGTCTGTTGTGGTACACCCCAAGCCATAGGAAGTGATGATTGGTGTCCATGATTTACTTAATTTCCACCCATCATTCCTATTGATGTTTTGTGGGTGCTTCTTTATTTCGATGGCTTCTCTAACGCGATGTTTTGTGTAGTGATCTATGCTGACATTATCCATGAACGAACTAAGAAATATCCACTACTAAAAGAGCACAGTGCAGACATTATCCATGAACGAACTAAGAAATCCGCACTATTAACAAAGCACGGTGCCGACATTATCCATGAACGAACTAAGAAATTTGCACTATTAAAAGAGCATGTTGCTGACATTATCCGTGAATGAAATAAGAAATATGCACTACTAAAAGAGCACGGTTCCGACATTATCCATGAACGAACTAAGAAATCTGCACTACTAAAAGAGCACAATGCCGACATTATCCATGAACTAACTAAGAAATCGACAATACTAAAAGAGCACAGTGTCGGCATTATCCATGAATGAACTAAGAAATATGCACTACTAAAAGAGCACAGTGTCGGCATTATCCATGAACGAACTAAGAAATCTGCACTACTAAAAGAACATAGTGCCGACATTATCCATGAACAAACTAAGAAATCTACACTACTAAAAGAGCACAATGCCGACATTATCTATGGACGAACTGAGAAGACTACACACTAAAAGAGCACAGTGCCGACATTATCCATAATGAACTAAGAAAACTGCACTACTAAAAGGGCCTAGTGCCGACATTATCCATGAACGAAGTAAGAAATATGCACTACTAAAAAAGCATAGTGCCGACATTATCCATGAATGAACTAAGAAATCTGCACTACTAAAAGAGCACAATGCCAACATTATTCATGAACGAACTCAGAAATATGCACTACTAAAAGAGCACAATGACATTATCCAAGAACAAACTAAAAAATCTACACTACTAAAAGAGCACAGTTACAACATTATCCATGAACGAACTAAGAAATGTGCACTAGCTAAGCACTCTGTAACTTCCAGACGCCATATCTGCATAGAGGACACAAAATTTATTATTAGCATTGATCACTACACAAAAATATACGTTAGAGAAGCCATCGAAATCGAGAAGCACCCGTAAAACATCAATAGGGATGATGAGTGGAAAATAAGTAAATCATGTACACCAATCATCACTTTAATTAAAAATCCTAACTAAAACTCAATAAAAATCTATACTAATTCTTAAAATTGATTAAATTCTAAATGTTAATAATTATATATATTACACAATTTAAATATAATCAAACAAATCTTCTTATAGCTAATTTAATTATTAAACCATAATAATTAATCCTAACTAAACTCTATACTAATTCTTAAAGATTATTAAATTCTAAAACTTTAAGATAAACAACACTAAATTAATGTAAGCCCTAAAATCCCCCGGATGTGGGTGATAGGACACACGACACGGAGGACAGAATAGTCAGGGATGACGAGGCCATGTATGTGGACTTGGACGTGACTCAGGATGGCGTGGACAGGGCTCAGGATGAGGTGAACAGGGACATAGCACAGGATGACACGGACTTGGACGTGGCTCAGGATGATGAGGATGAGGTCATGGCAGAAGATGGAGATACGAATGTGGATAGGGACGTGGACATGACTGTGGATCTGGATGGTGTGAACAGCCAGGCGAATGATGGATGGCAGCATGAAAACCGGCTCCCTCATGGGCCCAACACCTTTCCAGTCCACGACGAGAATGGAGATTTCTTTGCCGACAACCAGCAACCGACATCTCGCCATCTCCGTCGATGACGCCAGCACCAACAGAAATGCCGTCAGTTCCAGTCCCCTCAACAATTAAGGCCGAGTGGGCTGGGTATAGAGTCATTAAGGCTCGCATGGATGTTCTTTGGGCTAGGTGCAATATGGTTCCTTCTCTATTTCTTGCTCACCATTCCAATTTCTTGCCCAACCGCACTCATAGCATTCCCCGTCTGTTCAAGCTTGTTTCATGAAAACCTCCCCCGTGGCCAGTTTCAATCACGCGCTCCCTTGTAGCCTAGCTCAGTCACATGCTCCCTTGTTGCAATCCCCGTCTGCTCCACTCCCTTGTTGCCTGTTTTAGTCACACGCTCTCTGGAAACCCCATGCCGCCAAGAGGAAGAGCACCTCTCAGAGGCGGGAGAAGACCCCCAAGAGGAGGAAGAGGCTGCAGTAGGGCTGGTAACAATGAGGAACCACCCTTCCACCCGAAAGCTAACAACAGGGAATTCAAAGCCGAGATTCTGGCCACACTAAGATCCCTAGTCAAATACTGGGAAGACGAACTCTCGGGCTCCATTACTGCGGCCACTCGCACCATCGCCCGCTAGGAAAATTACTGGGTTTTTAAAAATTTGCTCACCAGACTCATTCTTCGTGCCGTTAACAATATCACCGACCCTGCTCAGCCACCCCCTCCCCCTCCGCCTCCGCCCCATCCGTCGCCTCTTGTTCCTCCTCTTCTCCCCACTCCTCCACCTCCACCACCCCCTAGTCAAAGCACCCTCACTGCTCCACATTGGCAGTTTGTAAGGAAGAAAGGAAAAGCCATCAGGAAGACGTCACCACAACCTGTCAAGCAACCAACACCGGGCTCCGGAAACTCCACGAACAGTGACTCCTCAGGCGTCAGCAAGAAATCAGAACAAGGGTGGGAGAATGACATGAAGCAGGTACTCCAATGGGGCCATGAATATAGTATCCCAATCACCGAGGTTCCATATGAGCCACTCTGACGCCAGGTGCTTTGTTCCTCTAGATGTCTAGAATCCTCAGTTTTTATGTTTTGTCTGGTTTCCAGCACATGACAGCTGTCTAGTCTTTGTTTGTCTGGTTTTCAACTACTCTATTTAGTATTTTTGGACTGTTTAAGATCTGTTTTCCCCTCTACGGGGAGGATCATTTTTTATACTCTTAGAATTCATTTTTGGCTCGGTTTTGTGTTCTCGCAACACAGACTTGTATCATCACCTATATTTTATCTTTACTTAATAGATTAGACTTGAACTTACAAAAAAAAATGTAAGCCCTAAAATCATATAAATTATACATTTTAAATAAAATTAAAACTTAATATATAATGCTTATACTAAAAATAAATAAATAAATAAATATTTAAAATCCTTATAATATACATTTATACTTGCATTAATTAATATTACACTACCTTATAAAAAACTTTAAACCAGTAATTAATTAAATTTACCGACCTTTAACTTGATAAAAATGACCAATTGGATAATTAAAAAATTACTTACCTCATATCTATTAATTAATAGAAAACTCAGGTCAATCAGACAAGGAAAACACCTTCATTTTATTTCTTGATGATGGGTTGAACTAGTCTACTTGAAACGTCGAGAATTTTAAAAAAATACCATAGGGTTCCACAGATTTAAACATTAATAATAGTGTCAAATTCCAAAGTCACATTATCAAACAATAATCATAAGTCCTTAATCACATTAATCATGCAAAGGATCACAAGTCCACAAACATATAAAATATCATAAGTCCATAATGCAAAATAACATAAGTCCAGTGAAGGATCATAAGTCTAGGGCTTAACAACTGGGGTATTACAGTAGTCGGGGAGCGGAGTAACGGAGTGATCTTCCCTGGGATATGTTTATTGATCATTTATGATTTTTAAGGTGAACATAGATCAACCATGAAGATTGACTGCACTTTCATCTACAACTCCACAATGAAAGACTCCACTTAAATATTTGTGTTGCTTTCAAGAAATGAAGAGATGGAATGAGAAAACTAAGTATCGAGTCATAAGTTTCTTTCAAGAACTTATATCATTTTTCATTAGTTTTTCCTTGTATTTTCCATCTCATGTGAAAATGATCATCCTATGCTTTGCTTACTCCTGTGACCATAAGTCTTCATTTGTTTATAACTCCTTGGAAGAAGATCCACTATCTTCTTGTGTTATAGATCTTGATCTAATTCCTTTAGTTGAACTTTATAATAAAAATCATGTACACATACCAAATTTTCCTGAAGATGAATACTATGTCGGCTTGTAACTAATCAGGTTGATTTACCTTCTATGATTTCTGTTGTATCTTGCAACTAGCTTGTTGAACTAGGTTTTCAACCCACTGAAGTTTAGTCCAAAATAAGAAGAATTGTTTTTAGACCTTTGAAGTTACCATCTATTCTTCATGCTTATACTCTCAATTTTTTCAAGTATCTTCCTATGTGCAATGGAGAAGACCATGTTGCAACTGAAAAGCACTTGAAAGCTTTTGAAAATTTCATTGATAATTTTGAAATTATGCATGAGAATATAGTTATGAGGGTATTTTACAAATATTTATTTGGAGATTCTACATTATGGTTTAGAAATTTGGAAGCTTGTTCTATTAATTCATGGACTGATTTTGATAGTGCTTTCTCGAGATATTGGGGTGACAACAAATCCTTTGATCAATACTTGATTGAATTTAATGCTTTGAAGAGGGAGGGGGATGAAGCTCTTACCACATTCCATGGGAAATTTCATGGTTTTTATTACATTATAACTAATTATATTCATCCTTCTAAAATTGTTGCCATGTTGTATTATATAGAAGCTCAACATCCTCGTCTTGTTTTTTTATCTCACAGAAAAGAAATCCTCATCATTAGAGTAGTTATTTGTTGATGTCAGAGAAATTGAGGAAAAATTTCGAGCATATGACAGACTTTGAGATCAGGTTTGTGATGAACATTTACATCAAGAAGAGCAAGAGGATAATCGTGAACATAAATCAGATTTAGATCAAAATTCTACATCATTTTCAATTTTTCCTATTGGCAGGGATATAGATTATGCTTGTGTTCATAGTTAAATGAGTATGATAGTTTTGCACAAGATGAATGTATATATGATTGTATACCTTCAGTTGATTATAGTGGGATTTTTTAACTCCTGATATGAAATTGGATCGTGATTATTTTGTTGAAAAGACAGTTGTTGGACCAAAGTGCCTTAAAAGATAATACTACAAATCAACAAACATGTTTTGATGATGACCTTTAGGTTTATATGTTCTCAAGCTTTGGACAACAATTTTCATTACAGGATCAAAGAAAATTTGTTGTCCTTGATTGCCATGAAGTTTATATTGTTCATGATTGTTGTTGAAGGAATAAGGAGGTCATTGTTTTCTTACTAAGGCAGAATTCATGCAATGTAAGACATCTCTTTTAAATTAGCAGGAGAAAGACATTGAAGGTCAAAAGCAAGCAACTCTTTCTTTTTATGGAGATTCTAAGTAGCAACTTCATGAATTTAATGGATCAAAGTATGGTAAAAATGAATTAAATTCTCTCATAAAAAATGAAGTAGAGATTATGCATAATGTAAATGATGAAGTGTCACAACAAATTGGTTTTGAAGGTGAAGGAGAGATCAACTATAAAAACATTCTCAACTATAAAAACATTGATTAGATGTTTTCAAATTATTGTTAAGAGTTTTTATTTCAGGAATAAGATTTTCATAAAAAAAATTCTTATGAAGGAGATTTCACTTATGAGGAAAAATATGTTGAGAAAGAATTTGTATCTCACAATTTTCAAATAAATTTTGGTTGTCCTCATTATGGCTGTAATGTCCATGATAAATCTGAGGAAGGAGGTCAAGCTTTTTATTTTGTTATTTATGATATATTTTCATAAGAGATCAAGGAAAAAGCGCATAAGCAGATTTTGGGATGATCATCTTTAGAAAATTTTCATTCAGAACCTGTTTATAGTGACATGATAGCTTGTGTTGCCAAGGATGAGGATTAGTTTTCTTTTCAGCAGAATCCAATTACATATCCGAATCAAAAAGATTATACGCAAAATTCTCAAACACTCTTTTACAATGAGCTTCCTTTGTTTGATGACTATGGGGAAACTAAGGTTGGAAATCAAGAAAAAATAGTTTTTCTTCTTTCTGAAGACTTGGAGCAACAATTTCATGAATCTAGTAATCCAATATATGATTGCTATGAATTATATTTCAATGAAGGAGACCTTTTGAGAAATGTGTAGGAAGAGACACTCATGCTTTTTGTTTACAGTAGTAGAGATTTTTTTTATAGTTATGAATCCATAGAAGTCTCATAGCTGAAGCAATGTGTTTTTAGTTACGGAATTAAGATTTTACATAACCAAATTAGTCATGAAGATCTTGTGACCTTTTATATAGAAAAGTTCATAAGTGTATAGTTTCAACCATTGTTTCATTGTGAGTTTGAAAGCCAGTTTGATGATGAGTTATTGCTTTCTTTTCAACTAGTTATTTTGATGAAACACATTAAAGAAGATTGACTACTCCATCAATTACTCCATCAATTACTTGCATGGCTACATTAGAAGCATGATTTCACTTAAACAAAAAAATCCAGCTAGCTAGAGTAGGTGTATATACATAAATAAGCTCATTTTCGAGCATGAAGTTCTTAGTTTGGTGTGAAGTAAATAAGAAATAAGACTGCATAACCCAATGTATTAGACATTGTATAGAGTAATTCATTTTCATATTGCAGTTCGCTTGCAAAGTGATTGTTTCAGCTTACATCTTTTGGTTTGCATGTAGTAGGATCTTAAACAAAAGGACATTGATATGCAGGTTCTTAGCACCTCACAAGGAAGTGCTATCCCTAGTAGGAGCCAGTGTTAGTGCCTAGGTCTACACCTACCCTGAAATTCAAACTTATCATGAGGTTACCTCAAGAATTGTTACTTAAGACATACATTTACCCTTGATGTTTTGCTGTGTGATTTTATGATCTCTTTATTTTTTTGTTTTCAATTTGATTATTAACTAATAAAACATGTTGAGATGGCACAATGTTTGCATAAAGTTTGTTGTTAGTCTTGTAGGTAATACTCCTTGATTTAAGTCTTTGCACTTGAGAAAGAGAAAATTAGTATTGGAGATAGACATACCTTAAGAGATCTACACAGTAGAAATTTTTGTAGTTGTGCTACCAAACTGTTTGACAAACGGAGTAAACTACTTAACCGACCATTTGCACCGATCGAACGATCTGGCTCGCGTGAGCGGTCACATTCGACCTTGCCGGTCGTCCGATCGGTGCAAATGGTCGGGCAAATAGGTCAATCTTTTGACAAACGCGCTACAAAATTGCCTATAGGCGACAACACGCTACAAAACTAATTGTGTGTGACTGTTATATTCATTTACTTTGAACATGTTTTCCCAACAATTGGAGATGAGTTTTAAAAAATTAAGACATGGGTTTTTTCAAGAATGAGCCAAAATTACAAAAACCTCTCTAAGTTTTTACATAGGTGTCACTATTTGTGAGCTATGGGTGGATATTTGAAGCATATTTTCCAAGATTTCATCATATTCATTTTCCTAAAAATATGCATGGTCAAGCAATTGAAAGGACACCTCATTAGTTTGACTTGTACATCAGTTTTATCATCTCCCTTTATCATTGTAGCTAACACATGAAGGAATGTTGTTTAATTTCTTGACAAAATTCTGTTGAGTCGGACTGAGCTTCCTCTTGCTGCTTGCTGCTACCTATCTCCTAAAGGCAGAGAGTTCAGGGAAAGGGGAGGAGATCCCTCCCACGGCCATGGCTGAAGCATTCAGAGCACTTGCAAAAACCCCAACAAGATGTCTTGTTGCTTCACAAGGAGAAATCACCAACCAGAACACACTGAGAGCACGCAACCCTTCAGAGAATCTGTTGTTCTACACGAGAATGGCCGAGCTTCACTAAGAGGGTCGAGCTTCACAAGGAGGACCGAGCTTCTTGGAGCAAATTTTCAAATATTCTTGGAGTGCTATGGTGTAATCCATGAGGAGTTTAATATTTTCTCCCTATTCAAAATCTTTTTGTTTTATTTTTTGTTTTTGCCATATTTTTTTTGGTATATATTGAAATTCAACCAACTACCAACATTTTCCTTGTAGTTCCTTTAAATTTTCTTTAGTTTCATTTTTTTTCATGTGTTTTTATTGGGATTTTAAAACAATGTTAGATTTTTATTAGATTTTCAAGGAGTTTGAAAAGTTTTCTATAATTAAAATGAAATGTTGGGTTTTTCTCAGGAGAATATACATCTTTTAGTTCAATTCATGTCATAACAGTGTTTGCTAATTCACACAGGATTCCAAGTTTCCATGTTATTATGGTGGGACCACAATCCATCGAGTTATTGGGTTTGCCAATAAGATATGAGGGATGAAGGAGCATTGTCCATGGGACCCAAGCATAGATGCTAAAGTTCATCCACATATAAGTAGAGATGTAGACACAATTCCTCCCAGTTGGTTGAGGTTTGAGCTGTGGCGCCCATCTTGAGGTTTGAGTTAAAATGTTTTTGAGCAACAAAGCAAGAAAATTATATATATATATATATATTTGAGATATATTTAGAAGTATAATAATTATGAAGTTTAAGAATTTTTATGCATTTTTATGTTTGATGGAATTTGGAAAAGTGTTGGATAATTTCTTTATTTGAGATAAAAATAAATAAAAAATAATTAATTTTATTATTATTATTATTATTAATTTGGAAAATGTGTTGAGTATTTTGGAGATTAAAATTGTTTGTTATTATTTATTTTAAAGGAATGTAATTTTTTTATTATTATATTAAATATGAAGTGGAACAATAAGTATAAAAAAGAGTTTTATATTTTCTTTTTATGTGGATTTTTTTTTTTTGAAATTTTTTATAACTTCAACTAATTATAACAAATTTCTTTGTTTTGTTTCATTAAATTTTGTTTAGTCTCATATTATTATTCTTTTTTAATTGAGATTTTAAAAAAGAATTGGATTTTCAAAGGATTTGAACACCTTTTTTTAAGGAAGCATTATATTATATCAAAAATAAAGAAAGTGCGTAGTTGCAATAGATGCCCAAGGCCAACTCTAAGAAGGATGATAGAAGAAACCATTATAACTCAGCATACCCTCACTATCATAGAGTTTACAAAGAGCAAAAAAGATTACAAGACTAGCCAATACATGACAAAACCATAAAGGAGACATAACATAGACTTAAGAAAATAGAGAAGCAAAATTAACATGTGCATTGATTGTCTTTCACCTGAACCTTGTTGCCATGGTAAGAGCTAAGAGGGGGAGTAACATTTTTTAGAATATTGGTGTCATGGTTCATAGTTTCCATCCACAGAGAACTAGTACCTTGGCAAGAGAGAAGACATATCACATTGGAGATCTTCTTGTCCATGAGCTCCAATTTAAAGCGCAAGTCCTCCATATTCCGAAAATTGTCAGAAACCATATCACGAAGAGCTTGTACCACCATTGAAATCAAACCAAAATCCATCAAGGGAGAGTCACCAATGGATGCGAAGTGAGGCAAGGGAGGATCTTCCCTAGAATGGGGCTTACAGTCCATAGGAAAAAGGAGGGGAAAGCTATCCCTACAACCCAATGAGCAACCACAGTCATCAAACCATTCAATGACAACCCCAATTGGAAGGCGTCACCTCCATATCAGGAGAGGCAACAACATCTCTACCCTCTACCATGACCGCAGAAGAGTGTTGAATCTCTACCTGATTCTTTGATTCGGTTGGAGCATCAGGTGAACGCAAAGCATGAGCATGTCCCCCATGACCGCAACGAGAGCGACCATAGAGCCTAGGCCTAGGCATAGTGTGAGACAAAACCATACTAAAACTAACACCCTGAGCAACCAATGTCAATGAGAGACACCGAGGAAAATATATAATGGATTTGGGGGGGTGATTAGAATGGCTAAAAATGACAAACTTCCCAACCCATAAGTGCACCATCATGTCCACAGTGAATATGTTGATGATCATCTATTGCGAAATCCAGTTTGCATTACGTATAGTCATGTTTGTCAAGCAAAAATTAACTGCATTTGCCAAAGATCGGAATAGAGGAGCGTGAGAAAGAGCGACAACATTCTTCGAACACAACTAAACTGATTGAGTCTTAGTATTGCATTAAATATCGCATAAGCGTAAAGAATATGTACGAGAATAAGCTACCACCTGTCCCTCCTCACTGCCCTCCACATAGTCTATTTCATGAGCATTTTGTTACCCCATCCAAATATATTTGAACAATTTTTTATAATTAATATAAAATTTTGGGTTTTTTCTCTTCACACGATTTCAAGGCCTCATGGTAGAAAGTTTTTTTTTAAGTTTAATTTTTCATTTTCATAAAGATTTGAAAAGGTATTGGTCGTTTTAAGAGCTTAACATTGTAATATGAAATTTTAAATGTTGTTTTTCCTCCAGGATTAATATTATTTTTGCAAAAGTTATGACGTTCAAAGAAAGATAAACCATAACTGTGTGTTATATTCTCTATGTATCTTATTATTTTTGTTTTTTAATATATTTTTGTTTTTATGAGAGTTAGTAAATTTTAGTATAAGGAAATGTGAATTTAAAAAAACTTCGAGTGTGTTGTATCCTCTATATATCTTATTATTTTTGTTTTTTAATATATTTTAGTTTTTATGAGAGTTAGTAAATTTTAGTATAAGGAAACGTGAATTTAAAAAAACTTCGAGTGTGTTATATTTTTTATATATCTTATTATTTTAGTTTTTTAATATATTTTAGTTTTTATGAGAGTTAGTAAATTTTAGTACAAGGAAATGTGAATTTAAGAAAACTTCGAGGAATTCAGATATTGTTTTTGTTATATATTTATTTCAAAATAAGGATTTGAAAAAAGTTTTTTAGAGATTTAAATAGTTAAATATTACTATAATTTATATGTAAAAAATGGATTTTTATTTTTAGATTAAAATTTTAATTTCATAAAATATTAAATTAAAATTTATTTTTATTTAAATATTTTGTTATTAGTTATTATTTCACGTCTTTGAAAGGGAATTTCTTTTCTAATAGAATAAAAGCACTCAAAATTTGGTCTTAGTAGGATCAAAAGTCTTTGGATACTATATAGGATATTGTCTTGGATAATTGAAAAAGTTGGTCGAAATATTCTTGAAAATTTTCATAAGATAACGTTTACTTAACATAATAATATTTGTAAGTTAATGTTGTTGTTATTGTTGTTGATAAGCAGGAACACGTTATATTACTTATAGTACAAAAAATATATTACATTTAAGCTCGACCAGCTGGAAGATCCACGCTTAATCAGGTTGTTCTCTAGAGGATTCAATCGGTCATTTCCCCAACTTTCCAAACTCGTACCCTTTCTTTTCAACAGGGAAACATTACCCACCCACAGCCTTACATTTATCAAAACACAAACATTTCCTTGACACATGGTTTGGTAGCCACCGAAGCCATGTCTGCATTGAGACAGACTCTGAGTAATAAAAACACCCTCCTGTACCCCATCCCGACTGAAAAGATAACATACATAAATATACAAAACATTATCCGACATAGTCATAACTAGACAGAAGCAGAGTATAAACTTAGACGGTCGAGCCATAGCTTCAAAATGGAAAACACCGAACTTTAGAGAGCCCAAAAAGTCCCAAACCTCCCATTTTCCTCACTGAGGAGGAGGGTTAGTTGAAGAGGGAGGTTGCGCTTCCTTGGCTTTCTCCCCCAAGTGATCCAACAATAAGGTCGAGCAGTCTAAATCTTGCAACACTCTTATGCTTCCCATGTTGAATTAAAGTCAAGGCTTCTCGGATATCGTGTGCCATTTGTGCCTTTTCCTGCATGTCTTGAGCAAGAAGAATTCAGATCACCCAAAAAGGGTTGGCCGCCAGGGGCCTCCCTTGGTGAATCTCGTACTCCTGGAGCAGTTCAATTTCTTTGGTAGCGATTTGGGATTCAACTATAGCCGGGGTCTCAGCCATATATTGCGCTCCCCAATTAAACATTAGAGGGACCAGATTATCATTAGCAGGCGGGGCATTGGCATAAGAGCTACCCGGAGGTATATTACCCGCTTTAGTTCTTCCGCCCTCCCCCTGACGATGCCGAACACGCCACTGATGAGCAAAAATATCACAGAGCGGATAGTAATGAGTGACCTGCAAATTACTACAATTAAGGTTGAGCTCAAACAAGATGATCCAATCACCACCCAAGGATAAATTTATAGCCATTCCCCACCCCTGGGAGATGTATCCTATCCTCATCTAGTTTGACTGATGTTTCCATTTTGCACCCTTCAAAGCGTTGACCTTACAGATCCAAAGCCCATTATCCTTTTCCAAATCCATCTTACCGTGCGAAAGATCAGCAGCCCTATCCCCCATCGATGGCCGGCTCGTACGGGTTTATTTGCTTTTGACAATCCAAGAGCAGAAGCTTGAAATTACCCCACTGGTAAGCCCAAAGGAACAATTACCACATACCACTTCGTACTTGGATTTCTCCATAAGAGGCATTCTTATTAATGATGGTCAGTCTTCGGATCGGGCTGGCGTGCCACCTTCAGTTTTTGTTTGCTTTATACATTTCCCACTTGTCCTAACCATCTCATCATCATGCTTGGATTTAATTCCAAGTGGTATGGTCATCTCATCACCTCCTACTACGCCTGGCACAGATATGGGGAGAGAATTGTCATTATTCCCAATCACGTGGCTAGCTTGAGGTGGCCAGGTCATGACGTGGGTGACGCTCATGTGGAGGAATGTGTCAGATAACTGATTTGATGCAGAGGATTGATAACACCTATCCTTCATCGGGAGTGATAGATCAGACATCTGTCGTGGGTGACTACCTTCCATCCTGCCCACGTCTTCCTCTACCAACTCTTCACATTGTCTCCATATTGTGCCATCCTTTTTGTCATTGATCACTTCTGCATGGAAAGAATTAATCTTGCCAACCCCTTCGTTGGCCAAAGCGTCCACCACCCTATTACCAATTATTTTAACATGCGAAAAATGGAGCGTTGGATTTCCCATTAACAACCTTCTCAGCGTTGTAATCTTTCCCTCCCACCCCTAGTTTTTGGAGGCCTGGCCAATGGTCGCACCATTTTGTAGTCTTCTAGCAATATTAATGATTACCAAAGACTCCCCTCCCATAATTAATGGAGTCTACTACTGCTGTAAGGCCCACGATATCCCACTGATGAGACCTTCTAACTTCGCTAAATTGTTGGTATTGGTTCCCATGTCGCCCCAAAAGATGCTGAGAACTAAACCCTTATAGTTCCTGATAGCACCTCCAAAACATGCAGGGCCCAGATTTCCTTTTGCGGCACCATCAAAGTTAATTTTGAAGGATCCAGCTGGCAGACACTGCCAAGAATATGAGCTGCGAGGAGGCTTAAGCGATTTGTTGGGATGTGAATTGTTCACAGGTAACTTAAAAATTCCCCATTCATAGAGAATTTGTTTCTCATTTGCTTCTGCTACAAAATCTTCCTGGGTCCAAAGATTTAAAGTTATTATTTCTTTTAAGTGTGTCTCAATCAATGTCCAAATTTCCTCAAGCCGTCTCTATTTATTTTCAAAGATTCTTATGTTCTGTGTTTTCCAAATTTCCCATACCGTGAAGCCAGGGAACAACTCCCAGACCATATTCACGATTTTATTTTTGAAGGCATTCTTCGGCCATTAAGCTATCGTTAGATCGAGCCATCCTTTATGTCTCTCATTCTTTTTGAACAACCCAATGCCCTTTTCCCATATAGATTCCGCTATTGGAAATTGATCCAGAAGGTGGTTTATGGTTTAATTACTGGTTTCACAAAGGCAACATCTTAACGGACCCATGACCCCTCGAGTTTGTATATTATCCCATGTGAGAATGCATCGTTTAAGGAGGAGCCAACATCTCCCACCCCATACTTTCCTCCATTTGTCCTCCTTCTCCATCTTGTGAGTTTCGATCAGCATCTCAATGGCCTCTTTAATATTGAAGTTTCCCAGGTTGGTGTATCCCCATATGAGCATGTCCGTTCCAGCATTCCTGGGGATCTTCCTGGAGCAAAGTTCATTGTAGAAATCATCGATGTCCTCCCTTGGTGTAAGAGCTTGCTACCATGCCTTCATTTTCCAAGTCCTAAAGAGTTTGTCAGGAGACCCAGAATCCCAAAATTCCTCCACCTTTTTCATCTGACTATTATAAAGATGATAGATTAGCATAGGGACATCATCCCGACTTTCTATACACAACTCTTGATTCTTGGCGTCTCTAGCAAATAGTGTCATCCTTCTATCTTTGACCTCCCAGAAGTTGTTCCTCTGTATGAGGCTTCAGTTTTCCTGAGCCGATTTCCAGATGCTGGAGCCTGAGACATTTTCTCTGAATCTAATCAGTGATTGTTTAGGCCACTTGGGTGCATATTTCGTGTGCCACAATTGATCCCATGGCTATTCCTCGTGGGTTATCTATTTCCACCATATTTTAGCTCCGATCGCTTTGTTTATATCTAATGGATATTGTAGTTATAATCCCCCAACTTCTTTGGGTTTGCATAGGGTTTTCCAGTCCACCAGTGGCCACTTTCTGTGTCCATCTGTTCCCCCCCACAGAAAGTTCCTTTGGATATTCCATATATATTTTATCTCTAATTTTGGTGCAACCAAAACAGAGAAGAGATATAGTGGCATAGCTTGAAGGACATATTTTACCAGTATGAGTCTGTTGGGAAGTTAAGGGCTCTGAAAGTCCAATGACTAAGCTTCTGCTTAATTTTGTCCAAAAGTTCCTTCGACGAAATTTTAACTTATAGTGGATTTAGTTAGCGGTGCTCCTAAGTACTTGGAAGTTATCCCTCATTCTGAGAACACCAACATTCTAAGGATATTCCTTTTAGTGATTTTTGGAGTATTGAAGAAGTAGACCTATGATTTGTCCTTATTGATTTCAAGTCCACTTGCTTCAAGGAAGGTATCCAACCCTTCTTTTATACTGCGGGCCTCCTAAATAGTGGAAGGTCCCATAAGCATCGTGTAATCCACAGACTGTTGATGTGTTTGTGATTCCATATCAGCATTAAGGGAGAGCCCTCTGATCTTATTCTCATTGCGTAAGTTCTTAAGCATTCAACCTAATCCCTCAGTTGCAATAATGAACAAAAAGGGAGACAGCAGGTCACCATGTCTAATTCCTCTCAAAACATGGAAGGGTAGGGAGGGAGTCCCATTGACCAAAATGGAGAAGAAGGCGGATGAAACCATTTTCATCAACCATTCGCTCCATTGGTCGAAGAACTTGAAAGCCTGAAGAACCCTTGCTAAGAATTTCCAATTAAGTTTATCATAAGCTTTCGATAAGTCCAGTTTTAGAAGCATACTTGGTATTTTCCCAATTTTTACTGAATTAATGTTTTCATGAACCAAGATGATCCCATCCAGAATTTGTCGTCCTTCAACAAAACCCGTCTGTTCAGGCGAAATGAGAATTGGGAGCAAAGATTGGAGCCTATTAGCACTAACCTTAGAGATCATTTTATATATGACATTACACAAGGCGATTGGTCTGAGTTTTCCAAGGTCTTCCGTTCCATTTTCTTTGGGAATAAGCGTCAGGAAGGTTGCATTAAGAGCTTTCAAAATATTACCAGTATTCCTTGAGTCCTCCACCAGAGCCCATACTTCCTCTTTCTTCCACTCCCAACAACCGTGGAAGAAGTTCATAGTGAACCCGTCAGGTCCCGCGGCTTTGTCATTCGCCATTTGTTTGACAACAACTTCAACTTCTTCCAACACAATAGGTTTTAAAAGCATTAAGTTATGCTCTTCCGTAATTACTCTTGGAATGTGCTGTAACACTTCCCTCTAAGCGGCATCCCATTCCCAGTCAGATTCCTCAAGGATATTGGCAAAGAAGGTATTCAAAGTGAGTTCCAGATCCTCTTGAGTCTCGACAATGGTTTCATCCTCTATTTTTATTCTCGCCATGCGGTTTCCCTGGCGATGTTGGATGGCCGCTTTGTGAAAAATGCTGGTGTTATGTTCACCTTCTTGGAGCCACTTAACTCTGGATTTCTGATTCCATAATACTTCCTCCTATTGTTCTCTTAGGCTAAATTCATGGATCAACAGTTTCTCTTGCATATGAATTTCATCCGAGAAACCACTATGCATACCTTTTATTTGTACCTCTTGGATTTTTCTATCCAACTCCTTTTTAGCTTGAAAAATGTTACTGAATGATTCCTTATTCCATTTCTTGATTTTGGATTTTAAGAGTTTGAGATTTTGTTGAAACCGGTACATCCTAGTTCCTCTGATGGATGGCATTTCCTCCCACCATTTTGTAAGTTTCTCCAGGAAGTCAGACTGGAGGAGCTAGAATTTCTCAAATCGGAAGGGTCTTCGAAGGTTCACTCCAACACTTTCCCATTCCAAACTTATAGGACAATGATCTGAGCCACTTGATGGAAGTACTATAACTCTCAATTCTCCCCCTGCCATCATCATTGATTCAGAGACCAAAAAGTGGTCTACCCAACAAGCCATTCCTCTATCTCCTATTCTTTTGTTGTTCCAAGTAAAGGTACCATTGGTCGTTCTGACATCAACTAGTTCTAGGTTTGCAATAACTTCATTAAAATATTCACTAATGGGATTTAACTTCCATATCACACCTTTTTTTTCGTCGAGATTCCCGACCAAGTTGAAATCCTCGCCAAGGATCCATGGTTTTCCTCCTGACTCCCACTTGAGCATCCCTAACAATTCCAGAAATTTCATTTTCTGCTCAGCCCGAGGAGGCCCGTAAACATTGGACAAGAACCCTCGAGTACTTGTGGCTAAGATCTGGAATGTTGCCAAGAGAGAGAACCATGTTGCAAAGAAGTCAGAGAGGGCCACCTCTCTTAGGTTCCACAAAATCCTTATTCCTCGTGTCGCTCCTTTCCCATCCACAGCAATAGCTTCACTCCCCACCAGAATTCCTCCCCTATAACTTTCAATTCGACTTCCGAGCATTTTGTTTCTTGTAAAAAGACGATGCCTGTTTTTTCCATTTCAATCCTTATTCTTAGAAGATGAATCTTCAAGGTACTGTTACAACCTCTAATATTCCAAGATGTAATCCTCACTGGAAATTGATTTGGTTGCAGGAGAAAGGGCCGCATCTATGGTGGGATACTGCCCTGATGCTACCAATTTAGCCCCAACAATTTGTATTCATTGCACATTACTATGCCTTCCCCTTTTTTCTTTTTGTTCCTTTCTTTTTACCATATGGGTCCTTGAGAGATTCAAATGTTATTCCAAGAAACTTCATTGTTTTTTCCTTAATTATCGCATTTTCTAGCAGTGTGACCTGTTGTGGAGGAATTTGTTCAGGTACCTTTTCAGAGCATGCCCCTTCCAGTCCTTCCAAATCAATATCTCCTATCTCCATTTCCTCTCCATCAGTTTCAGGTGCCTTGTTATCATCCTTGTTAGTTTCCTGAGGTTGTTCCTGGTTTGGGATCTTCATGCTCGGTTCTGTCTCTTGATTTTGTTGTTCTTTAGTCTGGTCGTCTTGCTGGTTATTACTCATCTTTGTTTCTTGGAGGATTTCAAACTTGTTTTGAGTTTGAACCTTTTTTTTGGATCTCAGGTCCCATTTTTTTCTTGGTTGAACTTTTCTTATTAGGGACTATGGTAAATCCCTCGGCGTCTTGATTTTCTTGATCTTTCTTTCCTCTAGGTTTTTTATTCTGCAAACAATCGCTAAACAAATGTATGTGCTCATGGCATCCTCTACATTTCAATGGTATCTGCTCATAGTCTATTGCTTGGAACCAATCCTCATCGTCCCATGTTAATTCGATTCCATCTATAAGATCATGTGATATATCAAGGTAAATCCATACTCGGGCATAGGATGTATAACGCCTCTGTCGATTTTGTTTTGAGATGTTTACAAAGTTCCCCAAAGTGTTTCCAATGTCTATCGGTATTTCTTCCTTCCAGTATTCCGTAGGTAGGGAGTACATTCTAATCCATACCAGAGCTATAGTTAGGATTTCTTTATTTGGATTGAAGCGTTCTTTCCATGGTCTTAGGAAGAGACCCGCGAAGTTAAAGAAATAAGGCCCGTTCTCAAATATTCTAGTTATGTCCTCTTCATTAAAGAAGATGATCGTGAATAAAACTTTTTCCCCCAGTTGCAGATTGTAATTCCCTTGGGGTCCCCAAGTAGTGTTTATCCACCACATTAGATTCTTCTTTGTGGGATGGATCCCTACAAATTTACCAATGAGTGCATGCTCTTTCATGTATTGAATTTCTTCCCTTTCCCATTCCGACTTAATCTGCAACTTTGACACTGTTTTCAATTTTGGGACACATTGTCCTGACTTTCTGGTCTCACCTTTCGCAATGGCTTCTTTATTGGTCCCACTCGTTCCTTCTCCATCCTTCCTTAGATGGGTATCAGATGCTTGCAGTTTGTCTTTGCCTCTTTCAATTTCCATATCCGAGATCAGAATAAGGGGCATTGCCCCCCCATCTATGTGCTCACTCATTTCAGGACCCGTCCCCCCAAACGGAGGTACATGCTTCAGACCTTGGAAAAACCTTTGATTCCGGTTAGACCCTGCAACTTTCGTTCTCCGTGATGCCTCTTGCCTCCCTCATCAACCCAAATTTCTATCGACCGTAAGTTAATGTTTATTGACTTCGTAATCCTAATAGATATTGTTATGCTTTGTTATAAATATAATGTATAGCTTAGTTATTTGATCTTAGGTCTTAAAAATGTTTTGGTACAAGGTTCGAATCTGAAACTTGTAATGTTAACAATACTTTGGATAGTATACATTTTATTGGTTTTTAGATCAAATCTCCGAAAGAAAAAAAATATTATTCAACGAAAGAAAAGTTGAAATTAGTCAAACATTAAACTACAAAATCTAAGTAAGTAGAAATTAATCAAATTAACAAAATCAAACTATTATCATTTCATTAAACCATAAACCATATTAAAATCATAAACCATACTAAGTGATAATAACCAAAATTGCAATGCTAACTATTTCTATGGAAAGACCACTATATAAGTATAAAAAATAACCCTCAATAACACAATTTAAACATATTGGAAATAACTCGTCAACCACCCTCTTGTAGTACATAGGTTTAGCTTAAATGAAATAATATTACATAAAACATATAATAGGCTTATATATTTACACTTATCATAGTGTACAAGATATGTCATGATTATATGTGATGAATATGATGTCTTAGTAGTATCTAAACATATATTTTTATATATAAAAATGGGTCCTTCCTGTACCAACAAATTCACAAATTGCGGTTTTAATATTTTAAAAGAAATATAAGATAAAAAAATATTCAAATTACATATTATAAAATTATAATTGGAATTGTATAATTTAAATAAATAAAGAAAAATAATTGAAAATAAAAAATTCAAAAATGGGATTTTTTTTAATGACCATGGATTGGAATTTGATTAGCAAATTTTTTATCATGACCATTTTGTCTATTTCAATATGTCCATTTTATGTATTCAATATAGTAAATATTTATAACATACTACAAAGAAATTTTATTTAAGAATGAAATTTCTCTGGTTTAAAAAAATGTAAAGTTAGAATGAGGGTAATTTTGCTATAAGATAAGTGAATATTTTAAGCCCAAATTTGTATTAATTCAAAGGTCATATTGTTCATTAACTATGGCAGCCTTACATAAAAGTTCTCAAAACACTTGCATACATATACTTTGTCAGTAGTTTTTACTTCATAACCAGTTTATACATATGTTAAAAAAACAATTGAGTATTATCTCTCACCACGACACGTGTGAAAATGCAACAACCAATAATAGCCCATGTGTATTATAAAGACAAAGTGATACCAAAATTTCATTCATACATTTCACCAACCTTATTACATGTGTTACTCAAATGTTGTGGATTAACTATTAATGTTATTTGTACTTAACAAAGGAACCATTTACAATTACATAGTATTACTTTCGAGACATTTTCTTCAAAATTTTCATCTTCACAACTTTCAAGATGTATATATTTTTAAATATTAACATTAAATATGTATAGGTAGAGATATAATACATTTTATTTTGAGTAATGGTTTAATGTTTTTTTTTCCATTTTTATTATTATTGAAAATCATTTTTTTTCTTCTTTCCTTATATTTTTTAAATCTAGAAGGCAAAGACTATGTTGAATGCAATTCTTGTTTTTATTATTATTATAATGAAATATTATATATTTGAATCTAATAAAAGATATTTGGGTTGTGGCCCATGGGTATTAGCTCAACATGGATTCTTGCGAACACATGTGTTACAAGTGAGTTGCGTCTCAACAAACCCTTATCCATATTGAAATGTGCATATTTTGTTTTAATGAGCTTATATTTAGTTGTTAGGATTTATTCATTTGGAACTTTATGCAATTCTTTTGTGGTGGTATGATTTATGGTAGCTTTAAATATGACAATTGCCCAAGTGATTGTATGATCTATTTGATTGATCAAGTTAAAAGGGTAGGTTGACCCAAGGCAGAAGCATCCATGTCTGGCAAGATCCCAAGCTACGTCCCTCGAATCATAAGCACCGAGGCTGAGGAAGAGGGTATTTTACATGGAAGATATTTTTTTCAAACTTGGTTGGAATTTTGTATAAGCTCTGCTTTTATCTTAATGGTCTTGGGCCTTGTCGTTGTTTTAACTAAAAGTTCATTTTTTGTTGTTGCAAATTTGATGATCTATGGGGTTCTTTTCAACATGATATTTTTATAGGGACAACTATATTTCTATCATACTGTGATGTTTTCGGTATCATGAAAGATCATGATATATTGTGCACCTTGCACCTTGAGAATATATATTTTCAATCTTTTATGAATAAAAAATATTTTTTCTTTGGGAAATAAATATCATTTGTTATAAGTGAACGTCTCGTTGAGAACACAAAGTGAGAAGCGGAGTATACCATAATTGGCTAAGCACTAATATATATTTAGAAGAAATTGAAAGTAAATATTGCATTTGACTTTTTGATTCAAGCCTTCTCCCATTCATAGCTAAGAAAGTCAACTTCACCTTTTAAATGATTTAGATTCACAAAAAAAAATATTGGTTGCATTGTGTTATTCATCCATTCCTACATAGAGGAACGAAATCCCTATATCAATTCCTCTCAAAATAACATTGTCACATGTA
Organism: Pseudotsuga menziesii; assembly: GCA_001517045.1. Classification (NCBI taxonomy): domain Eukaryota; kingdom Viridiplantae; phylum Streptophyta; class Pinopsida; order Pinales; family Pinaceae; genus Pseudotsuga; species Pseudotsuga menziesii. The sequence goes on from LPNX010764186.1 coordinate 283,653, forward strand.
TACACCTAACGGTTAAGAACACGTGTTTCCTCCTAGGAGGTCATAGGTTCAAATCATAAGGGCATGTACACCTCTATGGACTTGAGCAGTCAAATAATTGTGCATAGTGGGGTCCCTTATCCCACAAACAAGGGGATCCCATACACCAAATTGGTGTCTAGCTTGGTCGTGACCTTAAAATATATCATTATTAATATTATTACATAACAAGATGTTATGCCAAGGAATATTTGATGTGTAACATTATACTGGTTTGGGATAATGTGCAATGAAACTATTTTGTTCCATGATCTTTCCTTAGTTAATTGATGTTGCAATTTCAAATGTATCAATTAACCAAAATTCATATATTTTCAATGGGTCCCAACCCATTATGGTAGATAAAAACATCCTAATATCTAGGGTTGAAACTATAAGAGATCATAATAATAAAAATAACAATTTATGTCCCAAAATCTAAATGTTCATCATTTGTAAGTAACTAGTGAGTGGTCAGAAGGGAAAATACCTAATTTCCTAAGGTTGTCCCAAGAGATACCTTATATTTCGACCCAATTCTATATTGTCTCCAATCATATCTATGCTCCAAAACCTACAAACAACAGAGACAAGCACCTTCCTCAAACAAAATGGTTACACAAAGCAAATGTAAAGAAATCACTAGCTCTTAACCAATTCATCAAGTAAATTGATTCATAGATATAAACACCAATTTAAACAAAAATCAATGAAGAAAAACATAATTTAGAGGGGGGGGGGGGGGGGGGGGGGAGAGAGAGATGTTCATTTTATTGACATAAATGACAAATAAAATGCATGATGTTATTGGCACCTCTTGCCACCATCGTCCGAGTTCCTCCAATCATGGGTCGTTTAAGACACCTCCAAGACTCCAATTCCACATGCATAAGGGAATGAGAAAAAATTGAGAATTTTAGATCTTAAATTCCACATAGAAGTTATATGGAAATAATAATAAATTTTATAGATTTGAAGGGCATGCGAACTCATAAATTAACCCTTATGATTTCTCAAGCACAAGGATACACAAATAATGGCTCTCTCATCTTCACCTCTTGCTCCCAAATTATAGCCTTCAGAAGATGATTGAGATATTTGGTCATTACAAGGAAAATACCTTCTAGTAAATTTTTTAGTGTTACAAGATCAAGCAAAATTATAAAAAAAAAACCATAGGATTGGTAATGGATGTTTTCATGAACGTTTTAATGGATATCGGTTGTAACTAGAAAAAAGTTGGATGGTAGGAGGTTATAGCGATTGTTATTTTAACAGTGTGTTATACTTGCAATGGTGCACCGATGCATACCATTTAAATGTGATACATCATCCATTTCATTTATATAACCCCCAAGGCATGATTATAATTCATAGCACTGGATCTTTTCCTTCCATGTAAGGCACTAATGTGTTTCATAGTATGTTAGCATCAATGTGTAAAATTTAAATGTGATGCATTGGTGCTTTCCATTTATATAACTTCCATGTGCATTCTGTATGTATACTAGCACAATGTGTTTTGTACATATCATAGAACCAATGCAAACAATTTAAACATGATTAATAACATTAGGGTTATAATGATAGGTTATGCACGACTCACAAGTGTCCACCCATAACTCTAGATTTCATCACAAAGCACCATCATATTTCATATATTTCCACATAAAATTTCTCACCCACAAATGTTTACCTAGGACTCAGGTTTTCCAAAAATCACCGTCACTATTCATAGGTGGAGAATCATTTGTCCCTGGATGTGTATTTAGAATTCAGGTGTACTAAATCACCATCACTGTTGATAGGTGTTCACATTAGGACTACAGAGGTCCTCCAATAGATACAACCCTATTTAATGCTAGATATGAAGACCATTGGTCTTTCACAAACCACATATATGTCTTTTGGAAGAGGCAACCTTGTTTCATGTTAGATGTGAAGACAACATGTCTTTCACATACCGCATATCCGTCTTTTGGCAGGGCCAACCCAATTTAATGTTGGGTATGAAGACAAAAAGTATTTCTCACACCAAAAACCAATGTGTGCTAGTGTGCACCAACCTCCATCCCTTTCAAGATATCTGTGATATCTCCTCACTCCTTCTCGAAGTGATAAGGAGAATACATGAATCATGTGCTGGCCTCTCCATCCCATCTCAAGATGTTCGAGAGATATCCTCATTTCTTTTGAAGTGATCAAGAGAATGCATTGGCCTCTATATCCCATATTAGGATGTTTGAGAGATCTCCTCACTCCTTCTCAGAGTGATTGATAGAATGCATGGAATAAACATCCTACCCTCTTATCGAGGGATATAATCATAAAACCAATATCCCCACTCCATCAGAAAGTTTTAGTGAGTAAAGTCAACCTTCCCTTGAACCAAGGGAGTCAATCATGGGACCAATTGCCTCACTCCTTCTCAAAGTGATCATGAAAAAATACTAAGATTTCAACAAGGGAGTCAACATAAAGCTAATCTCCCCACTCCTTCATGGAGTTACGGTCTCATTTTGAACCTGCACACATTTCATCTAGAAGAAGCATCAAATATATTAGGGAAAACATTTTTTTCTTGCCCTGTTCTAGATATGAAAATAATAACAAAACATATCACTAAAATCATGTACTTGAAAGAGAGTATCAATAGTCTAGTTTCCCAACCCCATATTAGGGTGTCCGAGAATCCTCCCTCTATGCTGGAGCATTTTTATCCCTCTGCTTCTGAGCATCTTTTTCCTTCTATAGCTAATCATCCTTCTCGCTCTTTAGGGAGTCCATGGATACGTTGTAAGTATCCATATTGGTGACGATTAGTTACATCAAGGATCCTTCAAATGTCTTATCTGGATCAAGATAACAACACCATCAGTGTATCCACAGTGATCATGCTTGATCTGCTCAGGATATCTACTATGCTCTTCCTTAACTTAGGAATACTTCATCAGGTTTCGGTACATCAAATGTAATAATCCAGGATCCTCATCTTTAGGGTTAACTCCCTCTATCTCCTCATAAATCACTCGAGTAACTTTTTGTCCTCCATAATCCATTTGCCATGACTCTAACGGGAAAGTAATTGATTTCTGTAATCATTAATCATGTTACATAACTGCCTATAGGTGACAACACACTACAAAATTACATGTAGGTGATTGTTTTAGTCATTGAATTCGAGCACGTTTTCCGAATAGTTGGAGATGAATTTCAAAACATGAAGACATAATATTTTTCGAGAATGGGCCAAATTATAAAAACCTCTCTCGGTTTTTACTCAAGAGTCATGATTTGGCAACCACGGGTGGTGTTTTGAAGCCTATTTTTTAGGATTTCGTTAGATTCAATCTCCTAAAAATATGCTCAGTCCATAAGGTTAAAGGACACCTCATCAGTTCGACTTGTACATCAATTTTATTATCTCCCTTGATCATTACATCCAACATGTGAAATATCAATGAGTTGTTTTAAGATTCATCCACTAGAGGATTATGTGTTCACTATAGATCCACTCTTTATGGATCTCATATTTGTAAAACTTTCTATATATTGTAAAACTCAGTAAGAGGGAGGGGTTCTTCCTACGAGAAGCCGCATGGTTCGAATTTTGGAGGCCAATGGAGGTCCTGTAATTTTGTAAGCTTATTTTACAATTCCCTGTGAATATATGAGATCATTTGTATTGTGAAATTATGTGCCATCTTGACTGCTTGCTATTGATTATCTATTTGAATATAGAGTTTTAAATACGTTGCATGATTATTAATTGCAAAACTAATTACATGTACGTTGCAGATGTTTATTGCCTATGATTTTTTTACTTTGTTTTCACTTATCCTTTTTGGATATAACACTCTTATATGATGGAAAAAAATGTGAATGCATGGAACCTATAACTTACTTTTTCGTATGTTTACTTCTTAGTTTATCTTTATGCTTGGATACACATATGGTTCATAATCAGAATCCTTTGAGTTCATAGCTTGTTTCTATTGTATATATCGTTTAAACATCACACATAGAACTTCTTTGGCCTGGCATACATTCAACCACTCAGACATAAAACCAAATGCCTTCAACCATTATATCAAAGTACCCTAGCTTTTCCTTGTAGCAGTCCAATGCAGACCTTAGGGATAACATTTTATGGCGACATTGTTGTAATGTCCCCGACCCTTCTTACAAGGAAAAGGGTTCTAAACTTTGATTTAGAACAACAGAATAAGGTTAATACTACTAACCATTAAATGATTAATTAAAGTTTTAACTTTAATAAACATTAGTAAGGTTGTGTTAGTTAATTAAATTACTTAATTAAATAATTCGCCCCCCTTAGTTAAATAATCTCAACACTTAATCAAATCTATAAACATTAACTTTAAGTTCATAATTGCATTCAGTGCATGAATAATGAATCTATTATCATAGTGTGATTAAGGATCTACATTAAATTCTTATACTTCGTAAAGATTATTGAAAACATAGTCTATAATTGTCAAGTATTGTGTCGTTAATTGTTTGTAGTTTTGATTAGTCTGTGGTGTTGTTCGATGTGTGATTTCAATGAAGATAAACACTAAGAAAAACACACATCAATAAACATATGTAGGCTATAACCTACAACCACACCACAACCAAAGCAAAACAAAAAACACCGGTGTTGCTAGGGAAATATACCTTATGACTTGGGGAAAAGGGTCACCAACATACTGTAGGTATGACTTGCAGACAACTACGGTTTAGAAATATATAACATGAATTAGAGATAATAAGACATGCACCTTATTCCAGATGGTTGATCCACGCTTTAACTCTTCCTCTCCAATGCTCCAATCCTTCTGATCATCAACACATGCAACAAAGATTTATATTTCCTCACAATATCTTCTATTGCTATATAAAGAGACATGAACATATATCAATTGCATTTGAAATAAAATAGATCATAACTCATAACAATAGACTCATGCATCAAGACAATGATGGAAGGAAAGCACTCTTTATTGATGAAGTTCAAGAAACATTACAAAACCTTGTTTGAGACAAGCTTCTTCTGCACACCAAGACCTGAGTCGTCCTTGCTTCTCTCTCCAAGAGAATCCTCTAGCATAACCTTGCTCTCAAAATTGCTTTCTCATCCTCTACCCTTCCCCTCCTTTTATAATTGTTTGGAGAGAAGGAATTCAAGGCTTGGGATGGTTGGGGAAGTTGGGGAGGTTACCAAATCGATCCCAACTGCCTATACCTAATCATGTTTTTGTTTTTAAACTCATCTTAATGAAACTCACAGGTTTATTTGGAGAAACTTGCAAGTGACTTGCGAGTTTCCTGAACGAAAGTCACGATTACAAATTCTTAGAAATAACTCGCGGGTTGCACAATGGTGACCCGCGACTAACATGTGGGTTGTTATCAGAGAACATGCGAGTGCAAGGTAAGTTCATCTTCAAAAAAGGGTAAATCTAAAACAGTGAGTATGTGTCAAGGATCACATCCATCTATAAGGTTAGGGTCACTTCAATCCATATGTCCTTTTGTGTAATGACCTATGCGGGTTCATTAATCGAATGAAGAACTACCATTTCATGGTATAACAACCGATTGCAATCACATCCCACAAAATCACCTCCCAATAGTTATCCCCTAAGACTATTTTTCAGTAATATATTTTAGATTGCATGGATGCCGCCCTCCAACCATCAATAAATATTTCATTCATATTACATTATTAAAACTCAGATATGAAAATATGAGTAGATCCATGCATAGAACATTTCCAATCTAACAACTTGTGGGCTCAACTTGGAACTAGGAAAACAATTGGACCAAAACGAACATATATTGGTCATTCGGAAAGCTTTTTCGACAAAATGAAAGGTGGTCCTTACTGGAAATGTTGTTCTAGGAAAAATGGATCAAGTCCCAAAACACATAAATGAACATATATTAGTGAACCAGAACATTTGGTTGCACCCCTCACAGTACCGTAAAGTCATAGTTACAATTTTTGAAGAATATAAAGAAGATCAGAATGAATATCATCTCATATTCGAATCCTATAGAGTCCATTCTTCCTGTAACTAGATTACGACATACAATAATCAAGCATATAGATAATTCTATTTAGCCACCTTTGCACATAATCATCATAATAACATGTTAAAACATAAATAAAATTATATGAAAAATACTTATCTCAAGATATGGGCAATTGGTTGCAACATGACGACTTTCCACGCAACCGTAGACACCGTCGATCCTTCCTTGCTTGAAAAGGTCACCTCGAGATAATACCATGGATCCATAGGTAGAGGAACACTCAGTCTAGCAACTCTCTCAACTACCTCTTTCGAGAACCATAATGCTTCCCATTACAACTTTCTTGTCCGTCTCCACTACCTACGGGATATGACCTAGATCACCATTCCCATTTCATGCTTCGTGTGTGAGAACTTGGACTAGTAGAGTGATATAATGGAAGCAAAGGGAAAACAACTATAATAACTCTAACTCTCAATACACTCCTAATACTACCAACATTCCCAACATGGATATATAACACAAGTCACATGGGCCAAATATCAAGATTAACTTCAACAAGGAGAGGGCATATGAATTCATAGTACAAGGAGGCCAACTCTAACCCAAATGGATCAAGTCAAATTAGAGAGAGGTAAGGTTTAAGATTCATCATGGAGAATTAACTTGAATTAGTTGATTGGTGGATTATTGAAAATATTATGTTTCCCGGATCAACACCATGAGGAGGAGTTACCAAAAACAAAGGAGTGGAGCCATGAAGAGCACATGGAGGATCACTAATGCATAAAGGGGGTTACAAAACATCAAGGAGGGTGAAATAGGTGAGAGAAGGCACGCGATAGGGTCATAAATAACATGGAATTAAAAAAATAGGATCATCAATGCATAGTGTAAGAATGGAAGCTAGAAAATAACTTACAACCCCTAAAAACTAGGAAAAGGGTACATAAATGTGAGGGGATGTATTCCCAAGGAGGGCGCAATAGGAAAGAGGGGCCCACTAAGGTCAAAGATGCAATATTAACTCCATAGTCCATAAATATTGAGAACAGGGTCCAATGTACAAGGTTTGGGTGACCAACATTATTAATGTCACCAAGGTGCAAATATGAATTGGCATGGACAAACTTAAGCCAACAACAAGTTATAAGGTTATAGGGATGTCCCCATTCCCCCTCACTTTCTGTAATCCATAGTCCCCCATACTCTTTTAGTTTTTTTTTTTTTTTTGTTGACGAGCGGAATAGACAATTGGGTCTGGGCTGGTACTCACATAACATGGGGTCTAGGGATCCATTCCTTCTACCACTATACCCCTAGGTGCCCCACACCTGCCAGCAAGACATGGGACACAAGTAAACCCATGTGGGATTTGATCTCATGAACTCCTTTACAACAAGTGACTTCATATTAAGAGACACCAATGAGCCACACTTGTTCGGGCTACTCCCCCATTGTCTTTTAGTTGTCTTTGTTGAGCTAGTTGTTTATTTAATCAATAGTGACAACATTCAAAGATAACAAAGATGCTAGTAATAACATTAACATTAATAATAGTTTTATTAATGCTTTCACATGTACACATGTTTAAATCTGTGGAACCCCGTGGTAATTTTTTCAAATTCTCGATGTTTCGGGGAGACTAGTTCAACCCATTATTAGAAGATACAATGAAGGTGTTCACCTTGTTTGATTGACTTGAGTTTTCTACTAATTAATAGATATGAGGTAATAAATTTTGTAATTATCCAACTGGTCATTTTTATTAAGTTAAAGGTTGGTAAATTTAATTAATTATTGGTTTAAAGTTTTTCATAAGGTAGTGTAATATTAAATAATGCAAGTATACGTGTATATAAGGATTTTAAAGATTTTGTATTTATTTAGTATAAGCATTATATATTATGTTTTAATTTTATTTAAAATGTATAATTTATATGATTTTAGGGTTTAAATTAATTGGGAATGGTTTATTATAAAGTTTTAGAATTTGATAATTTTTAAGAATTAGTATAGATTTTAGTTAGGAATAATTATTATCGTTTAAGTATTTAATTGGCTATAAAAATGTTTGTTTAATTATATTTAAAATGTGTTATATATATGATTAATAACGTTTATAATTTAATAAATTTTAAGAATTAGTATAGATTTTTATTGAGTTTTAGTTAGGATTTTTAATTAAAGTGATGATTGGTGTCTATGATTTACTTAATTTCCACCCATCATTCCTATTGATGTTTTGTGGGTGCTTATTGATTTCAATGGCTTCTCTGACGCGTCGTTTTGTGTAGTGATCTATGCCGACATTATCCATGAACGAACTAAGAAATCTCCACTACTAAAAGAGCACAGTGTGGACATTATCCATGAACGAACTAAGAAATTCACACTATTAACAAAGCATGGTGCCGACATTATCCATGAACGAACTAAGAAATTTGCACTATTAAAAGAGCGTGGTGCCGACATTATCCATGAACGAAATAAGAAATCATCATTACTAAAAGAGCATGGTTCCGACATTATCCATGAACGAACTAAGAAATCTACACTACTAAAAGAGCACAATGCCAACATTATCCATGAACGAACTAAGAAATAGACACTACTAAAAGAGCACAGTGTCGGTGTTACAGCTGATTTTACCACACATGGTTGATCACACTTTTATGGCCTTCCCTACCCCTCTGTAGACTCTTTGGACCCCATGGACTAATTTTTTACCTTTGATGTTTCCAAGATCATCCCTAAAACACTCATTATTTGTTGTATGCGACTTTTAATCCCTTTCTCGCGTATATATGCAGATATTACCCTTAAATCCACGTACATCAAGATGTGTGCAAAAGGCCAAATATTTTTGGATTTTTCCTTGATGTAGATCCAAGTCACTTGTCTCTTGGCCTTCCATATGCCTCGAGATCGCTCGGATTTGACCTTCCATTACCCCATTGAAGCACTATATAAGGAACCCTTTGGATACATTGAAGAGAGGAATTGAAGAGCAAGAAAACTACAGTCCATTGTTGTCGTAGCTTGCTTGTACTTGAGCCTGCATCCCTTTGTCCCTTGGAGCACTTTGTGTTCTTCCCAAGATTTCCTTTGCTTGTGAGCTTGCTATCGAGAGATGGAGAATTGAGGTGGTGGGGGCCCAGGTGGAGGACTCAGTTTCTCCAGTTCGTAGACGTGCCGACAGAGGTTGTCACTTATGTAATCTGTGATTTATTTAATATAAATATCTTTTCCTGTCCAATGATGTGCATTTAAATTAATATTGAATCCATGGATGTGTTTAATTGATTATGTATCATTGATTATATATGCTAGAGTAGGCCTAACAATATATTATATAGCATGCTTGCCTTGTTTACTGTTGTTGAGAGTAAATTGCTAACGCAAGCGGGATTCGAAAAAACTCAACGGGGATCTACTACAACCATCCAGAATAAGGTATGTTTCGAGAACCTTTAGTGTTAGATGTTGTATTTCTCTTGCAATGGGGAAGGGATTGATTTCTACGGTTTCTCTGTCTGTTGTGGTACACACCAAGCCATAGGAAGTTTTCTCTGTAACAGAATTGGCGACCATGCTGGGGAAGTTCCTAGTTGTTTTTATTTGGAGGTTTTCGGCATTCAATGTGATTTTATTGCTCTGATTTTTTTATTTCTGTGTCGGGTCTGGGGGCATGATTACCCAGTAGTATCCTGGAGAAGTAAATTTTGTCTCAGTTTGTCCATTTACCTTATTTTTCTATCTTTTTCTTCCTGTACAGAGGTTTTGCTTTCACTGTCGCATGTACATGCGGGTTTTCTTGGAATAGTCGCGTATGTACGCAGGTTTACTGAGAACAGTCGCGTATGCCCTGATTTTTTTCTTTTTTGGGAAGATTAAGTGTTGCTGGGTGAGTTTGGGTGATTTCTAAGTCTTCTTTGATGCTTCTGGAATCTGTATCTTCCCTCTGTTTCTGACCAGAGACTCTTTTTGATTTGATTTTTGAAAAATGTTCTTGTCATTCCATTTTCTATTTTTTGTTTTGGGATTAGTGCATTAGGTCTCTTTTACCTTGGTGCTTTGCTTGGCTGCTGTTTGTGAGTGATTGCAGAGTCTGAGGGTTTTAGAGTCATACTTTTTCTTTTTATCTCATTTAATTCAAAAATACAAAAATATTTTGCTTTTTTTGCATTGTTATGCATTGTTTGCATTCTGCATTAGGTTTGCTTGGTGAATATTAGTTAGATTTTCATATAGGAAATGATTGCATATACATTTGAAGGAAAATATTTTGCACTTCACGTAGTAGCATACCCTGTTTTTCATTCGGCACAGTGCATTTGCATTGATTGTTAGGTGTGCATTTTACTTCTTGTTGTGTCATAACATCATTAGTTGCATGTCCATTTACCCTTTGAGTAATAAAGCCAATTAAAATCAACGCATAATAAAATGAATTACACTCTTTTCTTTTTTAGGGTGCACCAACAAGATTAGGTTTTAGGGTCTTGGAATAGTTCATTGTGAGTCAATTCTCTAAGACCACTAAACAAAACAATTAGGTGTCTGTCCAGGTGAGAGTGTGAAATCCTTTATATAATTAGTGTTTCTCAAGATCCTCCTCTTACAAAGGAGTTAAGCACGAGGCGGTGTGAGCGGTTATGATTGGGATGACCCCTAGTCGTAACTGAGTAGCACCGAAGATATTTCCAGGATTGTATTCGTATCTGGGGGCTCTTTTGAGAGTTTCGGGCTTTGCTACCCTGCCCATACGGTCAATCCTGCCTGCGACTGTCTGCCTAAGCATTGATTATATCGAGGTGACCTTATTTTCCTTACCTAGGTTATAGAGGGGGTATTTGCAGAGGTTATTCTGCAGGTGTCCTCGCTAGGTAGGGGTCGGACAGCATAGTCACTATATGCGTTGAAGCTGAGGGCCACTATAATTGGTTACGAACCTCCGCTTGTTGTGTATGGGAGTCTCAAGCCTCTCCTAGGCGAGACATACCTGCTTCATTCGGGAGCTCACATATCCTACCCTTGATTGCTTATGATTTGACTTTACATTTTATAGGTGTATGCTCTGTGCACGCCAGTTTGCCAAAGGTTTGCGTAATTAGATCGAGTCTTTTTATTTTTTGAATCATTGTGGATTTGGGTGCGACGCCCCGCTGTTCTTGTCATTTAGCAGGACTTCCACCTTCCACGTCTCCTCTTCCTTTGGGAGAGTGAACTAGACAGTCCGGGTGGACTACTTCTCACTTTGATTCACACAACATGGGAGATCATGAGGATGAGATTCCAGAGATGTCTTCCCCACCTCACGAGGTTGGGGAGGAAGATCCTACTAGCACATATGATCTTGTATATGAACATCCTTCATGATATGGTTATGATCCCTCATTCATAGGTCGTCCGTATTGGTTTCCGGGCGATGAGACTCACCATGAACTCATAAGCAATATTCATGTTAGATATGACATGTCTGATATCCCTACACCCGATCTGGCACATTGTACTGAGTTAGAAGTTGTTCCTACCACTACGCCTGGGGGCACTCCTATCCCTTTCCATGCAAAGATATTTGGGGGCACTATTCCCATTGCACCCTCCATCCCTATGGTGGAGGCTACTTCATATGTTCATCCTAGACCTAGTGTTAGTAATCCTATGCAGATACCAGAACCGAGACGAGTGAACATTGGAAACACCACTTACATTCCTTCACATGTCCATTCGTCTTCAAACCATGTTCCTTTGAATGCGTTTTTAACGACTCATCCTCCCCCTAGTTCACGTGGGCCTTCAGGATGGAATGTTTCTACTAGCCATGTTCATTATGCGACTACTCGCACGGTAGTATCTTAGAGTCAAGTACCTCTTGTTGTGTCAACAGGTCATGTACCTGTTTCTGGATTGTCTAATGTTCTAGCTTATGGAGCTTCCCATACCCCTAACTATGGACCTTCTCATGGTACATCCCATGGAACACCTTATGGAGCTTCTCATGGACACTCGTATGGACCACACTATGGACAAAACTATCAACCGTATGGGTGCGGGTATCAACAACCTGCTTACTCTTCCAATTATGGCTTTGTAGCACCTCATAATCAAGCACCCCACATCATACTGATTCCATACAATCTTACATGGGTCAAATGGGAGGAGGTTATTATGTCCAAGGCCATGGTATTTATAGAAATCAACCTTACACGAATCAAAACTACTAGGGAGCGTGGAATCTACCAACTCAACCTAGGCTCCCTTTCCTTGCAACTTTGAACTTACCTAACTTGTCGAGATTGATGAACGATCCTGTGTCTCATAAACCGGCATGGGCGGTTGTCCCTAACAAGCTTCCTTCGGACATTCCCAAGTTCGAAGGTAAGGATGGTGAAGATCCCATTGAGCATGTCACCACCTTATACCTTTGGTGCTCTTCCAATTCCTTACATGACGATTCCATTCGTTTGAGGCTATTCCAACGCACCCTAACGGGTCCTACGGCGAAATGGTATATAGAGTTACCGGGGGGGCTTATGCTACATTTGATGATCTTGCGCTGACTTTCCTTAATCATTTCCAGCTACCCATACGTTACGACGTCGGTATCGAACTCTTGTCAACCTTCCGGTAAGATAAAGCCACACATATTTCAGATCATATTCAAGAGTGGCGTAGATGAAAACAGTTAATCAAAGCTTTTATACCACCAAAGTTTCTTCTTGAGTGGTTCCTCAAATCTTTATTACCTTACATAGCGAAGGATGTTTCGACATCCAGAGTTCAAAACAAGGAAAATGCTATTTTTAGGGCACAAGAGTTGGATTTGATCTACGCTCAATCCAGACTTTTGTATGAGATTATACCCAATGCTCCTAGGTCCAATTTCGACCCCAAGGTCAAGCCTGGGCCACATGCCGATGGTATTGTGGGCTATACAAGTACCAAACCTGCGGACTCGGTTGTGAAACAAGTGAGCCAATTGTGAATTAACCAGTCTGCATTGGGATAAGCTACAACTTCGTCTCAACCTACCCAATCGACGAATGTACTTTCCGTGCAATCGTCGAACCTGAAAGGAAACCAACATCCTAGAAGGAATAAGAAAAAAGAAAAAAATAATCGTAAGGGTGGGAACAAGACTGAAAATGCTAATAATAATGACAAGAACACTAATGCTGGGGGGGACAAGCAGTCTAAACGTAAGATGAATTTTCCTTGCAAGTTGTGTAACGACGACCATCTTACTCACTTGTGCCCTCGTATGGAAGATGCCTCGAGGTTCATAGCATAGGGCCCAACTGTGTTAACTAATCCTTTACCCAACAATCAAAATCTAAACTCGAGGACCATTGATCTTGGTTGTGCTTCGGGTGGAAATCAAAACTCACCGAAGACCGCTAGTGGTCATGGATGCATCAACATGATGAGTGCTGCTAAGTTTGTGACTCATACGAAAGACTATGGTTCATCACAGCCAGACCTTGGGAAAGAACCTTCTCCACTCAAGAGCCCTTTGCGAATCGAAAAGCATATGGATAAACCTGAAGCTCCACCTCGCATTCCTAAGGGAGTCTTAAAGCATTCCGGGCACAATCCTAATGCCTGAGCCACCCAGAATAATTCAGTTGTCGAGGATTTGGGCTAGACTCCTTATGCAATGTCCGCGTTAGAAGTGCTTCAGATTTTTCCTCCACAGAGGAAAGCTTTGTTGTCTGCTCTTGGAGTTAGTGAGGATAACTCTTCTACTATGATCAAATTTGAAACCATGGGAGTACAACCTCGCTTGCCTTACTACGTGTCTCTTTTGATTCATGTAGACTGTCTTAACAACATCGTCAAGCGTACTGTCGTTGATGAAGGCACTGCCGCTTCCGTGATGTCTTCGTCTTGTTGGAAGGGCGTAGGTTCTCCCGAGTTGTCTCAATCCGCTACTATGTTGAAAACTTTCGATGGTATATCGTTTCGGCCGCACATAATTCTTCCTTCCTTAAAAGTCCAATTGGGAGGGAAGACCGTCGTGATCGAGGTTGAGGTGGTTGATTTGCCCCTTAACTACAATCTTTTGTTGGGTCGGAATTGGATGTATAGTATGCAAGCCGTAGCTTCTTTCATCTTCCGAGAGATATGCTTTCCATTTAATGGGAAGATTGTTATGATTGATCAAACATCATTCCAAAATCCAAGTGTCAATGCATCATGGGGAGCTTCTATCCCAATTATCGATCATTCTCAGATGGCAACTGGGAATGTGGGCATAGGTATGTATCCTTCTCTTATTGGAATCTTTAGTTGTCTTGCGCCCGTTCTTATGATTGGGTCTAGTTTTGGTGGGGCTTCATCCTCGTTGAATTCAGTGTCTTTTCGCACTACCCATATGGAAGATCCTTGGATTCTTCCTTCATCGATTACTTGGAGTGTGCCCACTGAGACTGACATGTTGTTTCCTGCAACGATGGAGGCTTATCAAGCAAATCTTAATTAGGTTGCAGAGCCTAGTCCTTCCTCTTCACAGATAGAGGAGGAGGACCCGCATGTGCTGCCTGCACAGGCAGTAGAGTCATCTCATTCACATGATTGCCTTGATGATGTTTTTCCATTGGATGAAGCTATCCTTGAGGCCATGTTAGGAGTTGAGCAACCTTGAGAGGAATTGCATCATCGATCATATTTTCTTCCTAAGCTTGATCATATGGAGTGTGATGACTTTAGGGAGATTATTAGTGAGAATATTAGTAGCCCCATGGTTCCATTAAGCTCTCCTGGTTTGATGGCAGATGGAAACATGGCTAATGTGTCACCAACTATTCCTATCAATATTTCTCGTGATCCTTGCAGGTTGAGAATGTCTACACTGGGGCAGATTGTTCCCCCGATGAGATCAAGGAGTATACCAAGCTGTTTAAATAGTTTCGTGACATCTTTGCTTGGTCACATGATGAGATGCCAGGTATCGACCCTCGTATTGTCGAACATGAGATCAAAACCTATCCGGATGCAAAGCCGGTTCGACAATGTTTGCGTGCAGTGAATCCTAGAAAAGCACCCGCCATTAAGGCTGAGATAGAGAAAGTATTGAAAGTTGGTTTTATCTATCCCATTCCCTTGCCGGATTGGGTTTCAAATCTCATTCCGGTGGATAAGAAGTAGGGAGCGATCTGTATATGCACTGATTTCCGTGACCCAAATCACGCATGTCCTAAGGATAACTTCCCCACACCATTTATTGATCATATCTTGGATGAGTGTGCCATGAGTGAGGTATTTTATTTTATGGACAGTTTTTCTGGATATAATCAGATTCAGATTAAGCCCGAGGATCAACATCAGACTGCATTTTTTTGTCTTTGGGGTACTTTTGCATATCGAAAGATGCCTTTTGGCCTTAAAAACGCCGGAGCTATATTTCAGCAGGCTATGACCTTAATTTTTCATGATCTCAAAATGATTATTGATGTATATTTGGATGATCTTGCTGCTCACTCTCGTTTGAGAGTGCGTCATCCATATCATTTGAGATTAGTATTCGAAAGATGTTGTCATTACCAAGTTCGTGTAAATCCTCATAAGTGCATATTTTGCGTGACTGTTGGTCGCTTGCTAGGATTCATCGTATCCAAGGAGGGTATAAGAGTCAATCCCTTAAAGGTTGAGGCAATACTTCAATTGTCTCCCCCACGTAATATTAGACACCTTCAGTGTTTGCAAGGCATGGGGAACTTCTTACGGAGATTCGTGGTTAATTTTGCCAATTTGACTAAAGGATTTATGCATCTTTTGAAGAAGGACACTCCTTTTTATTGGGATGAGCGAGCCCAGGAGTCCTTTGATGCTCTTAAGCAAGCCTTAGCAACGGCCCCCGTGCTTAGTCCACCCGACTATAGCCGTGATTTCTTGATTTATGTGGCTGCGTCCATGGAGACGGTTGATATGGTTTTGGTTTAGGAGGATGAGGAGCTCCATGAGCATGTCATATATTATTTGAGCCGAAACCTTATAGATACGAAACTTCGCTATTCTCATGTGGAGAAGCTAGCCTTGGTTACCGTTCATGCAGTTCAACGTTTGAGACATTACATTCTCCTTCACCAAACCTTGGTCATAGCTCATATCAATCCGTTTTAGTTCGTCCTCACTGGAAGAATGATTGGGGGAAAATACAATAAATGGATTGTCATTTTGCAAGAGTTTGATCTCGAGTTCATTTTGGTGAAATCGAAGAATTCATTGATCTTTGCGGAGCTTATATCTGATTTTCCAAGTATGGAGGAGGAGGAAGTTTATGAGGATACGTTTGTCGATGAGCATATTTTCCTAATCTCAGCTTTGGAACCTTGGTACAGGGATATTATTATATATTTGCAAACATTGAAGGTCCCTATTCACCTTTCAAGAGATGAGCGATGACGATTACGTCATGTAGCTAAGAATTACCTTATAGTGGATAACACTTTGTACCTCCGTGGGGTAGATTCCATTTTGCGTTGTTGTTTAACCCATGATGAGGCTGAGGTTGTGCTGAATGATTGCCATGGAGGGGCATGTGGTGGTCATTTATCTAGGCTTTCTACAACCCAAAAAATCTTAAGAGCAGGATATTTTTGGTCGTCCATCTTCAAAGATTGCGTTAATACGGTCAAGAAGTGCCACCCTTTCCAGGTGTTTGCAGGCAATATGCACTCGCATCCAGCCCCGTTACATCCTATTGTCACCGCCGTTCCCTTCACCAAGTGGGGGCTTGGTTTTATGGATTGCAACCTAGCTTCGGCTGGGGGGCATCATAACATTATTGTGGCTGCCAATTACTTCACGAAATGGGTAGAGGCTCTACCCACAATTAAATCCAACGGTGAGACAGCTGCACATTTCATTTTCAACTAGATTATCACCCAGTTTGACATTCCGTAAGAGCTTATCACTGACCATGGTAGGCACTTTCAGAATAAAATGATGGAAGAGTTGGCTTCCAAGTTAGGGTATAACAAAGAGCATTCATCTTCTTATTACCCTTAGGAGAATGGACAACTTGAAGAAATAAACAAATCACTTAAGTCTATTCTCCAACGAACCATCACAAGAATCAAGACCAATTGGCATATTATGTTGTATCCTGCTTTGTGGGCCTATAGAACTGCGGTTAAGACTGCCACTGGTTTCTCTCCATATTAGCTTGTACATGGGGTGGAGTCAGTTTAACTTGTTGAATGAGAAATCCCTTCTCTGAAGCTAGCTGTAGAGCTTTTACCTGACACTTCCTCATTGGAAGAGCATTTGGTCCACTTAGAGCAGCTTGATTAGCAGCACCGAGATGCTTTAGTGGCTCTAGAGGTTAACAAGCATCACGTCAAGGTCCAATATGATAATTCTATCCGTCCAAGGAGGTTTAATGAAGGTGACTTGGTCCTTTTGTGGGATCAAGCTAAGGAACCCTTGGGGGCAGGGAAATTTAATCCCATGTGGCATGGTCCTTACATGGTTAAACGAGTCTTAGAGAAAGGCACTTATGAGCTAGTTGATTATGAAGGGACAACCTTGGCAGAGCCTAGAAATGGGCTCTATCTCAAAAAATACTATGCATGATCTTCAGCCACGACTGATTGTTGTATATTATTGTACAGTTTTGCATTGCATAGTTAGGTTTCCTTATGGTGATTGGGTTTGTTGATTAGCTTTCATTTTTTTTTTGGTAGATGTTGATGGAGTCTTCCATTTGCATAGGATTCATTGATGGTGCTAGCCGCCACACTCAAAACTCAACTTTGACTGCTTGGGTGATTTATAATCCTATGGGTCAAGTATTGTCTTCAGGAGGTGTATGCTTACGGCCTTCTTTGAACAATGTTGTTGAATATAGTGCCGTCATTGAGTTATTGCGTGATGTCATTTCACATGGTGTTCATTCTCTTGAGGTACGTCTTGATTCGCAGTTAGTGGTTTCACAACTGAATGGCTTGTATCGTATAAGGGATCTGACATTATTACAAATATTCTTACATGTGAGATTGCTAGAACGACAATTTGAGAATATAACATACATTCATGTTCCAAGAATTTTTAATCAAGTTGCTGACTCATATGCTAACTTGTGTTAGATTGGCATTTGTTTCATAGACCATAAGTATATCACAAACATACATTTTACACACATGTAAATATAAATAAAATCGATCATCATAAAAGTTTTTTCATTAATATCCAAAAAGTGACATCATAATACATAAGTGTCATATACAAAATTGGGGCTTCCGAGCCACCAAAATATAATACACGGTCATACAAAAATGAATACACTCAGGTATCTAAGACTGAGGAGGAGGGGGGTTCTGATCATGATATAGCACTATGACTCTAGCCAGCCATCGAAAGAGTCAAACCCATGCTCGTGGTACACCAACCACCTGATGCTGCATGGCCTCAGGCAAGTCCTCGACTTGCGCCATGGGTACCCTGTGTGTCAAGCAAACAAAGTTTGTGTTGATGCTTTGGAGTGTCTGCTCCACATCCGCACCCATGATATCATATCCTCTTCCCCTCAGTCGATGAAGAGGGAATCCTTCTGGCCGATGTGGTCCTACATCTACATATACATGACAGATTGTCACTATGTGTCATCACACCAAAAATATGTCTATTTGAGTCAATATATCAAAAAACACAAAAAAATAAATAATTCAAAACTTAAAAAGTGGGTTTGGGATTATTTACCTATGTCGCCATAAGCTGCTCCTGGTGGTAGTGACATATATGGATCTCCATGGAAGTCTATCCCTGCATAGGGGTAGTCATCTATGGCGACGATTTTTCTTCGCCACCATGGAAAGAAGTCTGCAGGGTAGGGGTTAGCCACCCTACCTCCGCCCAGTCTTTGCATGACATTTTCCCAGCGTCACTGAGCTGGATCCCAAACTCCATGTAGAGCAATGTCCACCCTAGGGCTTAGCCCTGGCACCAGATCAAAGAAAAATGTGCTCAGTATACTGTCAAACCCAAAGTTCTGTACCCTGCCCATCTTGCAGTCACTGAGCTACTGTTTCATGTTGCTCAACAGTGTCGTACTCCAGTCATACACTGTAGGTTGCATACACTCTACCGCATAGAACATCATTGGCCGCGAGGCTTGGTGGAGTGAACCCAACCCTGCAATCCTGCCTATTGCCAAAAGTATGGCCTTCAACCCCAGAATCTGGATAGAGTTTGTCGGGATTTGACTCCCAACCTTTTTCATCTTCGGAAAGTAGTACACAGTTATGTATTCATCGAATAGTTAGCCTACCTCCTGGCCCACGAGATCGAAGGTTCACCATCTATCCTAGTCGGGACAAACCAGTAATAAAATATATGTCCTCAACCTCAATGTCGAGCGATATCCCATCTATCTGAAATGTCTCATATTCTAGATCGTAGTAGTTCACCAGTAGCTGGATTACTCTTGGTTTGGCCCTCAGGTTGCCAAGACACCAAAACTTGTATAAGCCACATGCATATAATGCTTGTTGGGCCATAAGATCACCTTGCACAACCTCCTCCACATCACCGTGCTCTCTTTCCCTCCACTCTAGCACCATCCTGCACAAAAAATCAAAGTTTTGATCAATTTTTGCCTTTGAAAACCTTGTTTGCGGCCTTGTATGTGTCTGTTCTCAAAACAACCGCGTATGTACGCGGTTTTTGGTGCTTTTTCCGCGTATGGCCAGCCCTATACACGGAAAAAAGCCTGATTTCTGTGTGGGCTAAAACGCACAAGTATGGATGGCTTAAAAAATAAAATGGACCATGAAAATGGAAGAGGAGGGCATGAGAATCTACCTCGATCAAACGAGGAGAGATTCTGCTGGACGATGCTCCTGGAATTCGCTTCTGAAGTTCTAAGCTCAAATACACTATGTTGGGTAAAAAATTCAAATGATATGAAAATTTTTAAATTTTTTACTATTTATAGAAAAATTTACCCACTTTCTATAGTTTTTGACCATTTTGGACCGTTTGAACTAATTTGATGTTGTAGGAGTCCATTTTGAGTGCGGTTTGACCGTGGCTTTGATCCGTTCGTGCCTACTGTAGTTATTATGTCTAAACTAGCATATTGGTTAGGTTTCACATCCATTTGCATTTTGCATAACCTTATGATCATTTCATTTTAACCTTAGGTATGAACCCATTCCATCTTGTCGTGGAACCTTCTTGCTGCTTTTAAAAGTGACATGTTGTGAATGGTAGAGCTTTACCATACATGGGTACGCTAGTTAGATTCTATATTGTAGTTGGTTCCCATGCCGACATCTCTCCTTTAAGGTGTGGGAGTCCTTTGTATAGTACTGCCATGACTTTGAGCAAGAGCTTCATACTCCTCTTGACCTTTATGTTGGCCTTTTCCCCGGGACTCCCTTGTATATGTCAAGTTGTAATTGCATTATCATGAGTTTTGCTTGCCTTATTGAGCCTTATGCCGGCTTCCCTGACTTTGATTATTAGCCATATAGCCCGAGCTTGTCTCATGTCTAGCCAAGCATAGCCATTTTATATATCTTTTGCAGCTTGATTCCCCATTTTTACCAGGAGGGGACTTTCCCCCGAGTGTTGTTATCCTGCACATGTTTCCTTACATTGAGGATAGGTATGTTCCACTACTTGGAACTAGTTTGTTTTCCCCTTAACACTCGTCTCCTCCTAGATTTGTAACTGTAAAGCACTTTTATTCTTTTTCAAGCTTTTCAAAATATCTGAAAAAGTCCAAAAAAATAAAAAAACCAAAAAGCTGGACAGGAAAAGATATTATCTTTGGCAGCAGTCGAGTCATGTCGCCTTCGAACAGAGCACTGTAAATCACATCCATTGGTTGGGAGCTGCACTCATTTCTCTGAGTTTATCTCCACCGACTGGTTAAGCTTCCAGTCCATATGGAGCCTCTATCGATGCCTCATGTGTCACAGAGATGTCCCAGTTTTGTATATCGAGTCGATGCTGCCTACATTCAGTCACCATTCGCCTTTATGCTCTTGTTCAAAGGAAGTTGAAGCCTAAGTCGGCCATTCCTCAGTTGTCTTGACTTTGCATGTTGGCCATTCCTGGTACTATTACTAGTTCATGTGCATCTTGTTTGAGTCCTTCCACATTATACAACATTGTTCAATACCTTGTGTTAGTTGATGGGGAATGCCTTAATGCCCTCCTTCCAGTGGATTCCATCCCATCGAATTCAGATCATTTATTCTAGGATAGGAGTCTAGAGTCATTTGAGTGCCTTGAGACTTACACTCATCAGTGGTAGGTTCTCTCACCATCGACAGTTTTGGGAATACATCAATGTCCCCTGATCGATGGATTCTTCCAAGTGTTCGACCTCAACACATTTATTTGCACTTGTTAGATTGCACTCTAGTACCTTGATTCCCATTTTCATTATCGATGGGTGATCTCACATCTGTTAACGGTATACATCAATGACCAATAATTTGACGATGGACTACTGTGTTTGACCTCGACACCTCTATTCACATAGTAGGGCATGTACTCATAGCGGTTTGTGTAGATGAATTTCTAGATTGTTGGCATTTCATATATGCTACCTCCTTGATCATGCCAGTGTTCATGAGATTTCAACTCTCGTGACTTGATTCCAGTGCATGTTAGATATCTTCAGCCATTATGGAGATATTGATCCATGGTATATCTTTAGCTTTCATGGAGATCTTGGTCCTTAGTATATCTTCATCATGGAGATTATGATCTATTATATATTGTACGTGGCGATGACCACACATGTCACAGTTTGTATATCATGCCTATTCATGGCCATTGTACTCTTATGTATCCGGGACTACTATATGTATTTGCAGTCATGTGCAAAGTTTGATTATTGTATTATATTGTTGGATGGTTGGTTCTTCCACCTGGTTCTTCATCACTCCACTTCTGGGATGGATTTATAATGTATTTCTGCCATCATGTTACCCCTCTAACCTCACACATTAGGGGGCATCTGTTACAACTGATTTTACCACACATGGTTGATCACACTTTTATGGCCTTCCATGTCCCTCTGCGGACTCTTTGGACCCCATGGAATAGTTTTGTACCTTTGATGTTTCCAATATCATCCCTAAAAACACTCATTATTTGATGTACGCAACTTTTAATCCCTTTCTCGTGTATATATGCGGATATTGCCCTTAAACCTACGTACATCAGGATGTGTGCAAAAGGAAAAATATTTTTGGAGTTTTCCTTGATGTGGATCCGAGTCACTTGTCTCTTGGCCTTCCACGTGCCTTGAGATCGCTCATATTTGACCTTCCATTACCCCATTGAAGCACTATATAAGGAACCCTTTAGATACATTGAAGAGAGGAATTGAAAAGCAAGAAAACTATAGTCCATTGTTGTCGTATCTTGCTTGTACTTGAGCCTGCATCCCTTTGTCCCTTGGAGCACTTTGTGTTCTTCCCAAGATTTCCTTTGCTTGTGAGCTTGCTATCGAGAGATGGAGAATTGAGGTGGTGGGCGCCCAGGTGGAGGACTCAGTTTCTCCAGTTCGTAGACGTGCCGACAGAGGTTGTCACTTATGTAATCTGTGATTTATTTAATATAAATATCTTTTCCTGTCCAATGATGTGCATTTAAATTAATATTGAATCCATGGATGTGTTTAATTGATTATGTATCATTGATTATATATGCTAGAGTAGGCCTAACAATATATTATATAGCATGCTTGCCTTGTTTACTGTTGTTGAGAGTAAATTGCTAACGCAAGCGGGATTCGAAAAAACTCAACGGGGATCTACTACAACCATCCAGAATAAGGTATGTTTCGAGATCCTTTAGTGTTAGATGTTGTATTTCTCTTGCATATGGGGAAGGGATTTATTTCTGCGGTTTCTCTGTCTGTTGTGGTACACCCCAAGCCATAGGAAGTGATGATTGGTGTCCATGATTTACTTAATTTCCACCCATCATTCCTATTGATGTTTTGTGGGTGCTTCTTTATTTCGATGGCTTCTTTAACGCGATGTTTTGTTTAGTGATCTATGCCGACATTATCCATGAACGAACTAAGAAATATCCACTACTAAAAGAGCATAGTGCAGACATTATCCATGAACGAACTAAGAAATCTGCACTATTAACAAAGCACAGTGCCGACATTATCCATGAACGAACTAAGAAATTTGCACTATTAAAAGAGCACGGTTCCGACATTATCCATGAACGAACTAAGAAATCTGCACTACTAAAAGAGCACGGTTCCGACATTATCCATGAACGAACTAAGAAATATGCACTACTAAAAGAGCACAATGCTGACATTATCCATGAACTAACTAAGAAATCGACACTACTAAAAGAGCACAGTGTCGACATTATCCATGAATGAACTAAGAAATCTGCACTACTAAAAGAGTACAGTGTCGGCATTATCCATGAACGAACTAAGAAATCTGCACTACTAAAAGAACATAGTGCCGACATTATCCATGAACAAACTAAGAAATCTGCACTACTAAAAGAGCACAATGCCGACATTATCTATGAACGAATTGAGAAGACTGCACCACTAAAAGAGCACAGTGCCGACATTATCCATAACGAACTAAGAAAACTGCACTACTAAAAGGGCCTAGTGCCGACATTATCCATGAACGAAGTAAGAAATATGCACTACTAAAAAAGCACAGTGCCAACATTATCCATGAATGAACTAAGAAATCTGCACTACTAAAAGAGCACAATGCCAACATTATCCATGAACGAACTCAGAAATATGCACTACTAAAAGAGCACAATGACATTATCCAAGAACAAACTAAAAAATCTACACTACTAAAAGAGGACAGTTACAACATTATCCATGAACAAACTAAGAAATGTGCACTAGCTAAGCACTCTGTAACTTCTAGACGCCATATCTGCATAGAGGACACAAAATTTATTATTGGCATTGATCACTACACAAAAATATACATTAGAGAAGCCATCGAAATCGAGAAGCACCCGTAAAACATCAATAGGGATGATGAGTGGAAAATAAGTAAATCATGTACACCAATCATCACTTTAATTAAAAATCCTAACTAAAACTCAATAAAAATCTATACTAATTCTTAAAATTGATTAAATTCTAAATGTTAATAATTATATATATTACACAATTTAAATATAATCAAACAAATCTTCTTATAGCTAATTTAATTCTTAAACCATAATAATTAATCCTAACTAAACTCTATACTAATTCTTAAAGATTATTAAATTCTAAAACTTTAAGATAAACAACACTAAATTAATGTAAGCCCTAAAATCCCCCGGATGTGGGTGATAGGACACACGACACGGAGGACAGAATAGTCAGGGATGACGAGGCCATGGATGTGGACTTGGACGCAACTCAGGATGGCGTGGACAGGGCTCAGGATGAGGTGAACAGGGACGTAGCACAGGATGACACGGACTTGGACGTGGCTCAGGATGACGAGGATGAGGTCATGGCAGAAGATGGAGATACGAATGTGGATAGGGACGTGGACATGACTGTGGCTCTGGATGGTGTGAACGGCCAGGCGAATGATGGATGGAAACATGCAAAC
Source organism: Pseudotsuga menziesii (assembly GCA_001517045.1). Classification (NCBI taxonomy): domain Eukaryota; kingdom Viridiplantae; phylum Streptophyta; class Pinopsida; order Pinales; family Pinaceae; genus Pseudotsuga; species Pseudotsuga menziesii. Next base: position 308,300 of record LPNX010764186.1, read on the forward strand.
TGGCTCCCTCATGGGCCCGACACCTTTCCAGTCCACGACGAGAATGGAGATTTCTTTGTCGACAACCAGCAACCGGCATCTCGCCATCTCCGTCGATGACACCAGCACCAACAGAAATGCCGTCAGTTCCAGTCCCCTCAGCAATTAAGGCCAAGCGGGCTGGGCATAGAGTCATTAAGGCTCGCATGGATGTTCTTTGGGCTAGGTGCAATATGGCTCCTTCTCTATTCTTGCTCACCATTCCAATTTCTCTGCCAACCGCACTCATAGCATTCCCCGTCTGTTCAAGCCTGTTTCATGAAAACCTCCCCCGTGGCCGGTTTCAGTCACGCGCTCCCTTGTAGCCTAGCTTAGTCACATGCTCCCTTGTTGCAATCCCCGTCTGCTCCACTTCCTTGTTGCCTGTTTCAGTCACACGCTCTCTGGAAACCCCATGCCGCCGAGATGAAGAGCACCTCTCAGAGGTGGGAGAAGACCCCCAAGAGGAGGAAGAGGCTGCGGTAGGGCTGGTAACACTGAGGAACCACCCTTCCACCCGAAAGCTAACAACAGGGAATTCGAAGCTGATATTCTAGCCGCACTAAGATCCCTAGTCAAATACTGGGAAGACGAACTCTCGGGCTCCATTACTGTGGCCACCCGCACCACCGCCCGCTAGGAAAATTACTGGGTTTTTAAAAATTTGCTCACCACAATCATTCTTCGTGCCATTAACGATATCCCCAACCCTGCTTAGCCACCGCCTCCGCCCCATCCGTCCCCTCCGTCGCCTCTTGTTCCTCCTCTTCTCCCCACTCCTCCACCTCCACCACCCCCTGGTCAGAGCACCCTCATTGCTCCACATCGGCAGTTTGTAAGGAAGAAAGGAAAAGCCATCAGGAAGACGTCACCACAACCTGTCAAGCAACCAACACTAGGCTCCAGAAACTCCACGAACAGTGACTCCTCAGGCGTCAGTAAGAAATCAGAACAAGAGCGGGAGAATGACATGAAGCAGGTACTCCAATGGGGCCATGAATATAGCTTCCCAATCACCGAGGTTCCATATGAGCCACTCTGACGCCAGGTGTTTTGTTCCTCCAGATGTCTAGAATCCTCGGTTTTTATGTTTTGTCTGCTTTCCAACACATGACAGCTGTCTAGTCTTTGTTTGTCTGGTTTTCAACTACTCTATTTAGTATTTTTGGACTGTTTAAGATCTGTTTTCCCCTCTACGGGGAGGATCATTTTTTATACTCTTAGAATTCCTTTTTGGCTCGGTTTTGTGTTCTTGCAACACAGACTTGTATCATCACCTATATTTTATCTTTACTTAATAGATTAGACTTGAACTTACAAAAAAAAATGTAAGCCCTAAAATCATATAAATTATACATTTTAAATAAAATTAAAACTTAATATATAATGCTTATACTAAAAATAAATAAATAAATAAACAAATATTTAAAATCCTTATAATATACATTTATACTTGCATTAATTAATATTACACTACCTTATAAAAAACTTTAAACCAGTAATTAATTAAATTTACCGACCTTTAACTTGATAAAAATGACCAATTGGATAATTAAAAAATTCCTTACCTCATATCTATTAATTAATAGAAAACTCACGTCAATCAGACAAGGAAAACACCTTCATTTTATTTCTTGATGATGGGTTGAACTAGTCTACCTGAAACGTCGAGAATTTTAAAAAATTACCATAGGGTTCCACAGATTTAAACATTAATAATAGTTTCAAAGTCCAAAGTCACATTATCAAACAATAATCATAAGTCCTTAATCACATTAATCATGCAAAGGATCACAAGTCCACAAACATATAAAATATCATAAGTCCATAATGCAAAATAACATAAGTCCAGTGAAGGATCATAAGTCTAGGGCTTAACAACTGGGGTATTACAGTAGTCGGGGAGCGGAGTAATGGAGTGATCTTCCCTGGGATATGTTTATTGATCATTTATGATTTTTAAGGTGAACATAGATCAACCATGAAGATTGACTGCACTTTCATCTACAACTCCACAATGAAAGACTCCACTTAAATATTTGTGTTGCTTTCAAGAAATGAAGAGATGGCATGAGAAAACTAAGTATCGAGTCATAAGTTTCTTTCAAGAACTTATATTATTTTTCATTAGTTTTTCCTTGTATTTTCCATCTCATGTGAAAATGATCATCCTATGCTTTGCTTACTCCCGTGACCATAAGTCTTCATTTGTTTATAACTCCTTGGAAGAAGATCCACTATCTTCTTGTGTTATAGATCTTGATCTAATTCCTTTAGCTGAACTTTATAATAAAAATCATGTACACATACCAAATTTTCCTGAAGATGAATACTATGTCGGCTTGTAACTAATCAGGTTGATTTACCTCCTATGATTTCTGTTGTATCTTGCAACTAGCTTGTTGAACTATGTTTTCAACCCACTGAAGTTTAGTCCAAAATAAGAAGAGTTTTTTTTAGACCTTTGAAGTTACCATTTATTCTTCATGCTTATACTCTCAATTTTTTCAAGTATCTTCCTATGTGCAATGGAGAAGACCATGTTGCAACTGAAAAGCACTTGGAAGCTTTTGAAAATTTCATTGATAATTTTGAAATTATGCATGAGAATATAGTTATGAGGGAATTTTACAAATATTTATTTGGAGATTCTACATTATGGTTTAGAAATTTGGAAGCTTGTTCTATTAATTCATGGACTGATTTTGATAGTGCTTTCTCGAGATATTGGGGTGACAACAAATCCTTTGATCAATACTTGATTGAATTTAATGCTTTGAAGAGGGAGGAGGATGAAGCTCTTACCACATTCCATAGGAAATTTCATGGTTTTTATTACATTATAACTAATTATATTCATCCTTCTAAAATTGTTGCCATGTTGTATTATATAGAAGCTCAACATCCTCGTCTTGTTTTTTTATCTCACAGAAAAGAAATCCTCATCATTAGAGTAGTTATTTGTTGATGTCAGAGAAATTGAGGAAAAATTTCGAGCATATGACAGACTTTGAGATCAGGTTTGTGATGAACATTTACATCAAGAAGAGCAAGAGGATAATCGTGAACATAAATCAGATTTAGATCAAAATTCTACATCACTTTCAATTTTTCCTATTGGCAGGGATATAGATTATGCTTGTGTTCATAGTTAAATGAGTATGATAGTTTTGCACAAGATGAATGTATATATGATTGTATACCTTCAGTTGATTATAGTGGGATTTTTTAACTCCTGATATGAAATTGGATCGTGATTATTTTGTTGAAAAGACAGTTGTTGGACCAAAGTGCCTTAAAATATAATACTACAAATCAACAAACATGTTTTGATGATGACCTTTAGGTTTATATGTTCTCGAGCTTTGGACAACAATTTTCATTACAGGATGAAAGAAAATTTGTTGTCCTTGATTGCCATGAAGTTTATATTGTTCATGATTGTTGTTGAAGGAATAAGGAGGTCATTGTTTTCTTACTAAGGCAGAATTTATGCAATGTAAGACATCTCTTTTAAATTAGCAGGAGAAAGACATTGAAGGTCAAAAGCAAGCAACTCTTTCTTTTTATGGAGATTCTGAGTAGCAACTTCATGAATTTAATGGATCAAAGTATGGTAAAAATGAATTAAATTCTCTCATAAAAAATGAAGCAGAGATTATGCATAATGTAAAAGATGAAGTGTCGCAACAAATTGGTTTTGAAGGTGAAGGAGAGATCAACTATAAAAACATTGATTAGATGTTTTCAAATTATTGTTAAGAGTTTTTATTTCAAGAATAAGATTTTCATAAAAAAAATTCTTATGAAGGAGATTTCACTTATGAGGAAAAATATGTTGAGAAAGAATTTGTATCTCACAATTTTCAAATAAATTTTGGTTGTCCTCATTATGGCTATAATGTCCATGATAAATCCGAGGAAGGAGGTCAAGCTTTTTATTTTGTTATTTATGATATATTTTCATAAGAGATCAAGGAAAAAGCGCAGAAGCAGATTTTGGGATGATCATCTATAGAAAATTTTCATTCAGAACCTGTTTATAGTGACATGATAGCTTGTGTTGCCAAGGATGAGGATTAGTTTTCTTTTCAGCAGAATCCTATTACATATCCGAATCAAGAGGATTATACGCAAAATTCTCAAACACTCTTTTACAATGAGCTTCCTTTGTTTGATGACTATAGGGAAACTAAGGTTGGAAATCAAGAAAAAATAGTTTTTCTTCTTTCTGAAGACTTGGAGCAACAATTTCATGAATCTAGTAATCCAATATATGATTGCTATGAATTATATTTCAATAAAGGAGACCTTTTAAGAAATGTGTAGGAAGAGACACTCATGCTTTTTGTTTACAGTAGTAGAGATTTTTTTTATAGTTATGAATCCATAGAAGTATCATAGCTGAAGCAATGTGTTTTTAGTTACGGAATTAAGATTTTACATAACCAAATTAGTCATGAAGATCTTGTGACCTTTTATATAGAAAAGTTAGAAAAGTTCATAAGTGTATAGTTTCAACCATTGTTTCATTGTGAGTTTGAAAGCCATTTTGATGATGAGTTATTGCTTTCTTTTCAACTGGTTATTTTGATGAAACACATTAAAGAAGATTGACTACTCCATCAATTACTCCATCAATTACTCCATCAATTACTTGCATGGCTACATTAGAAGCATGATTTCACTTTAACAAAAAAATCCAGCTAGCTAGAGTAGGTGTATATACATAAATAAGCTCATTTTTGAGCATGAAGTTCTTAGTTTGGTGTGAAGTAAATAAGAAATAAGACTGCATAACCCAATGTATTAGACATTGTATAGAGTAATTCATTTTCATATTGCAGTTCGCTTGCAAAGTGATTGTTTCAGCTTACATCTTTTGGTTTGCATGTAGTAGGATCTTAAACAAAAGGACATTGATATGCAAGTTCTTAGCACCTCACAAGGAAGTGCTATCCCTAGTAGGAACCAGTGTTAGTGCCTAGGTCTACACCTACCCTGGAATTCAAACTTATCATGAGGTTACCTCAAGAATTGTTACTTAAGACATACATTTACCCTTGATGTTTTGCTGTGTGATTTTATGATCTCTTTATTTTTTTGTTTTCAATTTGATTATTAACTAATAAAACATGTTGAGATGTCACAATGTTTGCATAAAGTTTGTTGTTAGTCTTGTAGGTAATACTCCTTGGTTTAAGTCTTTGCACTTTAGAAAGAGAAAATTAGTATTGGAGATAGACATACCTTAAGAGATCTACACAGTAGAAATTTTTGTAGTTGTGCTACCAAACTGTTTGACAAACGGAGTAAACTACTTAACCGACCATTTGCACTGATCGAACGATCTGGCTCGCGTTAGCGGTCACATTCGACCTTGTCGGTCGTCCAATCGGTGCAAATGGTCGGGCAAATAGGTCAATCTTTTGACAAACGCGCTACAAAATTGCCTATAGGCGACAACACGCTACAAAACTAATTGTGTGTGACTGTTATATTCATTTACTTTGAACATGTTTTCCCAACAATTGGAGATGAATTTTAAAAAATGAAGACATGGGTTTTTTCAAGAATGAGACAAAATTACAAAAACCTCTCTAAGTTTTTACATAGGTGTCACTATTTGTGAGCTATGGGTGGATATTTGAAGCATATTTTCCAAGATTTCATCATATTCATTTTCCTAAAAATATGCATGGTCAAGCAATTGAAAGGACACCTCATTATTTTGACTTGTACATCAGTTTTATCATCTCCCTTGATCATTGTATCTAACACATGAAAGATGAATGAGTTGTTTTAAGATTCATCCTATAGAGGATTATGTGTCCACTATAGATCCATTATTTTTGGACCTCAGATTTGTAAAACTTTCTATATATTGTAAAGCTCATTAAGAGTGAGGGGTTATTCCCACAGGAACCTGTGTGGTTTTATTTTTGGAATCCAATGGAGGTCTTGTAATTTTGTAAGCTTATTTTATATTTCCCTATGAATATATGAGATCATTTGGATTGTGAACTTATGGCACCATCTTGCATGCTTACTGTTGATTATCTATTTGATTACAGAGTTTTAAATGCGTTGCATAATTATTAATTATAGAACTAATGACATGTACATTGTAGATGTTTATTGTTTATGATTTTACTCTGTTTTCACTTATCCTTTTTGGATATAACGCTATTATATGATGGAAAAATATGTGAATGCATGGAACCTATAGCTTACTTTTTCATGTGTTTACAATGAACTTGATCTTTGGCGAGCTTGATGGCATCCTGATGATCACAATAGAGAGTAGTTCGATGTTGCTTCTTGAATCCAAGCTCTACAAGGATTTGTCGAAGCCATAAAGCTTCCCAACTTGCATTAACTACGACTCAATACTTTCCTTCTCTTAAAGAAAGAGCAAGAGCTTGTTGTTTCTTACAAGCCCAAGTGATAGGTCTATAAGCAAGACTTTAAAAAAATCATGCAATAGACTTCTGATCATCAGGTTATTCATTCTAGTATGAATCAATGAAACCCATTAACAAAGGAGCTCCCCCTAAATTGTAATGAATCCCAAACTGAATTGTACTCCATATATACTAAAGTGACTTTTTTTGTTGTTTTCCGATGGATTTCATGGAGTGTTTGCATACAATAGGAAACAAGACCAACAATAAAGGACATATCAAGATGTCTATGACTCAAGTATAAGAGACTACCAATAAGTTATCGATACAAGGTGGCATCTACTTTGGTTGAAGTGCAAGTGGCAGAAAGTTTGAATCCATAATGGAAGGGAGATGGGACTGATTTACAATCTTCCATGTGAAAGCAATGAATAACGTCATAAGCATACTTGGATTTAAAAACAAATATTCCTTCTTTCGCAAGACTTGGAGGCTAAAAAATAATCCAAATGTCCTAAGTTTGTCATTTCAAATTTCTTGTTAAGGCTTGTTTTCATATCGGTTAAAATTTTATGGTCACTACCAGCAAGAATAAGGTCATTAAAATAAAGAACACAGATGATGGGATGTTTTCCTACTTCCTTGGTATAGACATTAGGGCAAGGATGGCATCTGAAAAAACCTATGTCAAGGAGAAAGCTATTGTTTTTGGCATACTAGGCTCGAAGACATAGCTTAAATCCATATAGGTATTTCTTAAGGCAACAAACAAGGATAGAGTCATTTTGAACACAACTAAGAGGTTATTCCATGTAAATTTATTCCTACAAATAACTAGACATCCACTTGATAGAACTTGTGAGAAATAGACTAAAGAAATCAAGAAGACCAAGAAGGTTGCAACATGGAGGAAAGGGCTCACATTGAGCATTTCTATTAACACGTATAAAAGAATACATAAATAGTACACAATTAGGTAACTGCATAACAACCACATCATAACTAGATGGTTGTTAGGTTTTTTCAGGACTTAGATTAGGGTTATTCTAATAATCCCCCCTTAATCACAACTTCGTAAAAGTCTTCAACCTAAAACTTTCATGAGTTTCGAAGAAGACCTGCCTAAGAATTGCCACTAAAAAAACCTGAAAATCAACGTGTCAAGCAAAATGCAGAGAGAACAAATTAATGCTCTTTGAAAATGGTGGTTTTGGGATGACCATAAACCAATTTGGAACTTGGACCTAAGGCTCAGAGGTTCCAAGAATATTCTAAAGGTAAGCATAAGTTGTAATTCTTCTACTAAATTGGTGCTTTTGGATGACCACTAATGGATGTCTAGTAAAAGCTGAAAATCTTCCACTAAATGGATGGTTTTAGGTTGGCCATAAACCAAAAAGGTGGTTTTAAGATGACCACAAACCGATGTCTAGCAGAATCTGGAAATATTATACTAAATGGATGGTTTTTGGTTGACCATAAACCAAAAATGTGGTTTAAGGATGAGCACAAACCGATATGGAACTTGGTTCTAAGGTTCAAAGGTTCTGAAACATTTCAAAGGCTAGCAGAAGTTGTAATTCTTCTACTAAATGGATAGTTTTTGTATTACCATAAACCAAAAAGGTGGTTTTAGGTTGACCACAAACCAAATATGGAACTTGGCTCTAACTCTTGTTATGGCTCAGTTGTTTTCTATGGAACTTGGCTCTCACTCTAGTTCTGGATCAACAGTTACTCTGGAACTTGGCTCCGACTCTGGTTCTAGCTCAACGGTTCCTGCTTGCTTCTTTTTGCTCATTTGTTTATGACTATCAGGAATAAGACAAGAAGCACATAAAATTTCTTCGATGTGATGGTAATATGCATGGATGTGCCTCTAATGGAAAAATATATCAAAGAGGTGGGTTTGAGTGTCAGAACTAGACACAATACCTATCCAAACATCTCATAGTGGTTTTGAGTGCCAAAACTAGATATGGAATACCACGATCTAAACTATGAATTATTGGAAACGCATCAAGTCTTTTAGTGTTGATACCTACGAGGGATTCTTGCAAATCCACCCTTTGACGGTAAAACTCAATCTCAAAAATGAAAGGTGTATGTTTCTAATGAAAATACACCCAATACAATACACTTAAAAAATACTATTACAAGTATAATGAATGTTGATTCTTGAATGAATGCTTTGCAGAGGCTACAAAACTCCTTATGTCCCCATTACATACATTATCCGCAAAAAATTCCTTTTCAAATTTGCAAAAATAATATTATATATCCATACAAAGTTGGGTTCAAAACATAAAACCTTATTTTATATAAATAAGCAAACCTTGCTTATAACTCAAAACAATTACCTTATATCACCTTGCGAATAATCAATATTATTCCTTATATCTCTTCATATTTTGCAACGCAAAAATTAAAAGCAGGTCTTTTGTTTGAAAAATAAAGTACTCCTAAGTACCCAAAAACCACCAACCTACAAAAGTTGCTTTTCAAGAACATTAACTAATCCTCCAAGATTGAACCAATTGTGAAAAGCTTCAAATATATATCTTATGCCAATTGAAAAGACTCAAATGAAAAAATTTCTTGTAATCGATATGCAGTGTACAATTGTAATCGATATCCAGTTGACTGACTATTAGTCAGTATGACTACGTATTAGTTTGCTTTTCATATTTGTGTTTAATCCAAACTTTTTTAATGCACGATTTTATGCAGTATCACTATCCTAAGTTCACAAATTGTTAGCTTGGACGTGACTGGTAGAAAAATTGAGGGTGTTACCATCGAGCTGATAACAGAATGCTCAGTGCCAACACCCGACATTTGATGTGCATTCAATGCTACTGTCTCGGTTTCCACAGTCATTTCCTATGTTTCCACTGTCACTGCCTATGTTCCACTGTCACGCCTTTGTCTCCACCTCCATGCATTGACAACCATTGCCTTTGTCACTGCCAACACATGTTCATAGTCACTGTCACCGCCATTGGTGTTTATATCAAATGCATGACACATCTCTCAGTTGTGCTTGCGAAAGCCTGACCTATTCTTCATGATGCATAGGAATAAAATGAAACCATATTTGATTGAGGTGCAAAAAATAATTAATTAATGCAGTGAGAATCGTTGAAAGAAATGATTTAGATTTAACCACTCTTTGGGTGCACCAACATATTAGTAATCATCCTCTATATCTTCTCTAGGAATTCCAGTGTGTGTAGTTTGGAGGCTATTTGTTTTGATCTTCTACAACATGAATGTAAGGGCGGTTGAGCTGGTGAACGATCCCTGCTTTGGTGCAATATATCTTTGGTTGTTATCATCGCTTTTAGGAAAAGTATTATACTTTAAGTAAGCATCTTCTTCTGCAATATCTCTTATGGTTGTTTCATAAGGTCATTTATATTGGCGATCTAACAAAAAAAAACAAATCAAACCAGTAGAATATATGTACAATTTTGTAATTTGTGAGATCACTAATTTTGTTGTTGTTTTCTTATGTCTTTGAGCAACTTCTCTAGAAATATATGTTGTAATCTGAGAAAGAATGGTTTCTATTGCTTTAAAACCCATACAGGCTTCCTATAAGCTTCTTCTAGGGATGGAAACTCTTATCCCAAAAAATAACAACCATTATTTGAGAAAATGGAAGATTATGATTTAGAATTAAATGATCTTGACTCGCCAATTTTTTAATGGAGTTGCATTCTACATCCAATATTTGAAATGTGACTATTTACCACCTTTGAATAGGTGAATCTCGAAAATATTATGTCGGAGTTCCTTTGAATTGTAACTACTTGCTAATTGTTGCACCATCATTAGCATATTGCATGCAATTTGTCTATAAACTTATAGCAAATAACAACAACATTGCACCTATCCGCGAGATGTAGAAGAGTTGGTGGAGGGATATGGTTAAGACGCCCCCTAAGCTAAAAGGTCGTCGGTTCCAACCATGTTAAGGGTTGGTGCGGTCCAGGCCGGGTGCGATCCCCAGGTGATTTTGATGGCTTAGATGCCCCTGGTTCGTGGTTTCTTAGCCAATGGAAACCCTACTAGTCAGGGGGGGTTCCACCACTTTGCAAACAAAAAAAAACAACATCGTTGCACCTAAAAAAACAATCGGAGCAATAATTTTACTTACCCTAATTTCTTGTGGTCAAGAATTTAGTGATTTATTAGAAGTAGTCTGGTATGGCCTCTACCAAAAACATATGTGTATCTGGTAGTCTCTCTTTTTCTAACTCATTTTCAGTAGTAATCATGGTTGCTAGAAACGCATTATCTCTTCCCATAGGAGTAATTGCTGATAAACATGATTGTAGCAAAGATGACTATTCCATACACGACCATCCCATTTCCATCTAACCGAAATACATTTTTTTATTTAAGGTTTGTTGAAGGATGAAAATGTTAACTGTATTCCTATTTAAAATATTTACTCGAATTACACATACAAATCACTGCCGTCATTTATTTTACCTTCGTTAATAGTTTCAACATCATTGCCCTCATTTAATTTGAATGCTTACCATTGGTGAAATTTTCTTTGACCATATGGCTGAGCGTATGTAAGTGTTGACACAAAACTCGTTGACAGGGTTTCTCTCTCCGTCGACACCCAAACCAACATGATTTCCCTGAGCACCAACCCAGACAGGTTTTACCCCGTCCGGCAACACCTGCAGAGCAGTTGAAGTCTCACCCGAGATGTTCGAGGGAGAGTTGTCGGAACCAAGTTTCCACAATATGAAGGAGGATCGTGCATCTACTTATCAATTCAGCACAACATTATTCAACATATCCACTTATCTAGATTAGGCATTAACATAATCATATCATCATTCAATATATCACATTGGTATACTTAAATCACATCAAAACATCGATGCTCAAATAGATCTAGCAGTATATCATCATTCACAGTAGAGAAACATTGCATCATTCACAAATACACATCGCAGATACCCATCGCATTCACATTTGGATCATAAAACACAAGAAACAGAAAGATAGTAAAATACACAATGGTTTCGCTCAATCTCTGTCATGTCATATTACTCTTCGCAACAAAACACAGGTTCTCAAAACAATCCTTTAGTCACATACAAAGATCCAAAAAAGTTGTCGTTCTCCAAGCCTAAGAAGAAGACTCAACACTTGCAATTATACATCTATTTATAGGCTTGCACCTTTACATTGATGGTCCACTTTAATTCAACTTCATAACTACTTCTTAATAGATTCTACGAAATAATTACCACAATCCATAAAATGCAGTCCAAATCTACAAAATATGACCAAAATACATAAAACATTGTAAATCCTCCTTGGGCGCCATTTTCCATCTTGCGCAACATCTTTGAATTTGCACATCATCCGCGATGTTGTGCAACTAAATTACCCCAAAATTGCCTGCCAACAGGCCGCCAACACAATCTTGTGGCTCGCCCACAATCTAGGTCATCTGGAAATAGTGTATTCGTTGATCTTCACCTTGAAGTCTTCATACTGTTGGGTAATTTCCTTGAACTATTATTTGATTTTCTTAGTAGTCTCCCGACTTTCTTTCAAGTCATGCTCTGATTGGTGCTCGGTGATCTTTGCAGTGACATCCTTCCTTCCCTCCTGGACTTCTTGCAGCACTAAAACTGCCTTTACAGAGAGTTGTGCACCAATCTATTGAAATTCATCTAACTGTGTGGTGCCCCTCTGTTGGTGATCTCTGGCCTTTGCAACCCGCTGCTACAAGTTCTTTAGTTATGTGGCCTTTGTGATCTATATAACTAGGGGCATTATTTTGAGCGATGTCCTTAGTGTAGCCAACTACCCATCAGCCTCCTGCAATTGCGTGGTGAGTTGCTCCAACTGCCTGTCCTGAACTACACTGTCCCAAAATTGTGTAGTCCCATCAGTCACTTGCTTCACTTCTTGCTTCATTTCCTCCAATTGTGTCGCTAAGTCCACTATGGCGCTTTTCCTCTCTACAACTTTCTCTAGTGGTGTGTCTGGATGTACTAGGTCTTGTAGGTCCGCATTGTCACACCATAATTATGCAATGACGGCCCCAAGCTGCTCTGATTTTTCCTCTGCATCCAGGTCTATCGTGCTCTCAGGTATCTGTAGACAAGCAGCAAAAATTGTCTGCTCCAACCGCATTCTATTCTCCCAGAGCTGCGCTTTCTCTACGACTATTCAATCCTTCTCCTTCTTGAGCTCCACAATCTTCTTTGTTGTCTCCTCTGTCACCCATTTTTTTTCCTTCTGCAACTCCTCAATCTCTTTGCGTGCTTCAGCCTCTTTCTCCCGCAACCTCAAAAATTGATCACTGATTACTTGTTCCCTGTCCGCCAACTCCTGATTGGCGACCCTCTGCATGTGCACCAATTTCTGTGTCAACAGCACATTGATGTCTACAGAAAGATCCTGTAACTATTGCAGCGAGGTGTTGAGGTCCTCATTGTTGGTCTTGATCGCATGCGGTGGAATTTGCACATTCCTAATCTGCGTTCCAATGCGGATCGAGCCAATCTTTTGTAGAGTGGCTGCCTCCGGTGCCTGATTCAAAACTGCATCAATTAAAGAGTTAAGGTGAGTTTTTATCTCACCAAATCCATATGTTGCTTGCTTCTTCATCTATTCTCCCATTGCATTAGTCACTGTTGTAATTTTTGCAATGATACGGCTCAATTTCTCTTCAATCACTAGTGCGGCGCTGCTTGTCGCACCTCAATTCCGCCTTTTATTCGTACGTGATTACTCAGACAACCGTTCTGTATCTGAATCTGTGGGTGTCCCTATTGACGCTGCATCAGAGTCGTGATCACCTAGTGGGTCGGGTAGTGGATCCACTAGTGCATCAACTGGTGGACCTGGTGACATTTCCTCAATGCTGATAGGTTCGCACCATTCATGGGACCAATCAACAATAAGAGTCTCCATCGCCACATCAGAAACCTTATATGTTGTGAGTAGCCATTGTTTATCCTGGTCTCGTCGTTCCTGCACATGAATGGCATGTGGCCCAATCGCAAACTAAGTGACTCATTGGTATTTGACCACTACTTCTTCTATAAGTCGTAGAACCTTCACTGTTGCAGGCTGCAGTGCCTCCCAATATATCCAGAACCAAATTGCACAGTCTTTCAGTTGCTCCGCTTCCTTCACATACTAGAGGTTCTGGTACCGTGCTCCCTTACAAACCTTCACTACATCTACATCCACCCCCTGATAATCATCCAGCTCCATCCAAGCCACCAACACAATCAAAACTAGTAACTAGCTATATGCGAATGATAGCTGCCCCGCCTGGACTGTGACTGCATCATCTGTTAACTGGTTCATTAATAACAACAACCAATTCATCTACACCCCTTGTGCACACTTCTCCATGCTGGCGATGACCCTCGAATTACATTGGTTGGGTCTGTTCATTCTGACAACCTTGCTAGCCAGAATCCTCACCGCAATGATAACAACCCGATCATTTATACTGTCAACGCGGTATGCCTGTCCGTCATATTGCAAGTTGTATCTTTTCTTCAGCTGTGCATCCAACCTCCTGTCATTGTCTTTCCCCTTAAAATACTACGATGGGTGGTGCCCCTCCTTGGGCAGCCCCATGATCTCTGAAATAAGTGCCATAGTGACTGTGACTGACCGGTCTATCCATAGAATCCCTCCATGGAAGCATGCCAAGAGCTACTTGACGCATGTGTTTTCCTCATTCAACCACCCAAAATGCGGCATGTTGATTAGTCCCAACAATCCTGATATCTCCAAACCCCACGCCCAGTCATGTGGAATTCATGCTATTGGGACGCCTCCCTCCTGTGTCGTGGGTAGATATGGTTCTAGTAATATCTGGTGATGCAAGAATACCATGGTCCTCATATTTCATTCACGTCAGTTAGGGCATAATTCCCTTGGTACATATCATGCCCTATGGTATTGTCGGCATCTTGATCAAGTACTTCTGGTTCTTCGAAGTCATCCTGGGATTTGTATTCGGCCGATAGGGAGGCACATACCCAAGGATATCCGCAATGGATACCCCAAGGGGGGATGATGTTTCCTCATCCCGTGATGTTGACTCGGACCCGTCTGTGCAAGTGCCTCCTCCTGTTCCCAAGCAGATGTTCTAGTCTTCCACTTCTTCTAAACTGGGGACTTCTGCCGTTGTGCCCCCTCTTCTTCTTTGGAGTCGATGACGAACCCATCGACATACTTTCAATTTCTTCTTCGATGAGTACCCCAATGACTAGTGAATCTCTCTCGCTGAAAATATCAACTGTGACCTACTCACGCATCATGCTGCACAAGTTCCCCCCGGTTCTCAATGGGTGCTCAACCTTACTCTACTCTACAAATCAAACAATCACTACAACATGACTCACTGCAATAATCTCTGCAACTCTATCGACAACTCACACTTGCACAATGGTGAATTTCGACCACGTTCGACCACTTCTTATAGCATCAAATCGATCTTCCGCCCATTATGACCAAATCATTACGATCCCTTTTCATCTTTACAAGCAAATCATGCATTAATCACATGATTCCATTGACGATCATGTCAATCCAATGGTCGGATCCGTCATTAATACATGTCTCATTTGAGAGCGTCGTCGGTTAACTGTTTTAACTATTGAATTTATGGCTGATTTGACTCTTTCGTAGCCCTTCAGCTGTTGCGATACGACTCCCTAACTGGGATACCGAATCCTCTACTTACCCATCCACTTCTTCTTGGTGCACAATCCCCCTAACTACCATCTCATGCAAAAACATTTATTATTATTATTATTATTATTATTTTTTCTCACAGTGCCTCAAGCATCACGCGAATCCTAGCCTGTCCTATAGGGATTCATCCTACTACCATTCGCTAGCTTTGGTAACATCGCTCCGTTTAACTGTTGCAGTTGTATTGAACCTCTTGAAATAATGGAATTAATGAGATATGGACCTCGCCAATGCATTTGTAACTTTTCAGGATTTTTTGCGAACTTGTTGCCATACATCCGTACCAGGTCTCCTTCCTAAAATTGTTTGCTCTTAATATGTCAATCATACCAAGATTTTTGTCGATCCTTCTCAATGCACTGGTGAAATCCTTCAACAAAGTGGTCTTCCTCGAGCTGTACCAACTGATCTAGGCATTCTTTTAATGCTTCTTCATCGTCCATGCTTGTTGTTGTTGCAATGCACAAACTTGGGACAATGTACTCCATCGGCGTGGCTGCCTCTTGCCCATACACTAATTTGAGTGGTGTATATCCTGACAATCTTTTGTAAGTGGTGTGATATGCCCAGAAGACTACCAGAATATTCAAATCCTAGTCATCACGGTTCATGTTACATACCTTTGTGAGCGCATGCTCCCACACCTTGTTGAACGCCTCCACTACCCCATTTGCTTATGGATGATACAAGGTACTCTTCTTATGCCGTATCGAAAGCTCCTCTGTTAGTGTGTTGACTGTGTGATTGATGAAGTGACTACCCTGGCCGCTCATCAATATCCTTGGGCACTCAAACCGAGTAACAATGTTGTCAAGCAGGAACCTCGCTTTTGTCGCAGCGGTGCAATCTACAATAGGTGCGACCTTCGCCCATTTTGTCAAATAGTCTGTCGTTGTAATGATGTACCGTGCACCAAATTTCTTTTCATGTGGGTTGATTGGTCCCACAAATTCCACAGCCCATTTATCAAATGACTGTAACTTCACCTGAGGTACCAATGGCATCTCATCCCTCCTTAACGATTTCCCAGTTCTTTAACAAACATCGCAAGTCCGTGCATAGTCCGTCGCATCACCATGGAGAGTGGGCCACCAAATCCCTACGCGGAGAACCTTCCTAGCAGTAGCGCGACCGCCATAGTGTCCACCTACGACTCCCACATGTGCCTCTGCCAATATTTCCCCTTGTTCATGTGGTAGGACACATCGTCGTAAGATCTCATATGGTCCTAGATTATAGAGTTGTCCAACGATTAGCTGGAAATACGTGGCCTTAAACAACCAACTGCTTCTTCTGACTTGTAGTAATCTCTTATGATGTTGTTCTTGTCTCCAAAAACTGAACTGTTTTCTCATAGTAATCATCATCCCTCTCAAATATGAATAGTTACGCATCTGGCAACCCATCTTCAATGTTTGTTGGTTCTTCACCTATCTCAATCTGCGATAAGTGATATGGGCCAACATTCAAGTGACCTGCCTTCACAATTATCTCAAAATCAAACTCTTGAAAGAAAGTAGCCAACGACATATCTAACCCCCCCCCCCCAAGAAAGGCTTATTAACCAGGTATTTCAAATCATAATGGTCTGTGAACATCTTGAAATGACCGCCCAATAGGTAATTTTGAAACTTATGCAACGCATATTCCATTTCCAACCCTTCTCTCTCCGTTGTCGTATAATTCTTCTTTGTAGATGACAAATTTCGACTAGCGAAAGCGATGAGGTGATCAAGATCTCCTTCCCTTGGTTGTGCCAGCACTACTACCAGCGCAATTGACGATGTATCCACGTGGACATGGAACTCCTTAGTCCAATCATGAAAAACCAGTATGGGTGCGAAATCCATCTTGGCATTTAGCATTTCAAAACTTCCTTGACACTCCTGACTCCATACAAAGACCGCATCCTTCTTAAGAAACCTCTCCATAGGAGCTGTGATCACAGCATAAACTCAAATGAACTTGCGGTAGTATCCTGTGTGTCCTAGTGTTGCTCTAAGTTGCTTCACATTTGTAAGTGGTGGCAAACTCAAAATCAACCTAATCTTTGTTGGGTCAACCAATAGTCCTTGCTTACAAAAAATGTGTCCCAACAACATCCCAAAAGGTGCGCAGAAAATGCACTTCTTCGAGTTCGACGTGATATGATGCTGTCGACATCGCTTCAACATCAGTCGCAGGTTCGCCAGATGGTCCTTGATCAATCCATAAACCGTCCAGTTGTCCATATAAACCGCCAAAAAATTTTGAATAAAAAATTTGAATGCGGCGACAACAATCCTAGAGAATATTGTAGGCGGATTCTTCAGTCCAAAGGGCATCACAGTGTACTGAAAACATCCCCATTCAGTAACAAAGGTTGTCTTGTGGTGATCTTCCTTCATGATCTTAATTTGGCGATAGCCAGAAAATCCATCCGTGAATGAATAAATTTCTTGACTGCCCATTCCTTCTAGCACCTCATCAGTGAATGGTGTCGAAAATGGATCATGCAGACATGCATCATTCAATTTTCTAAGGTCAACATAAATCCGAACCTCAGATGTCTTATTGTCTTGCACTACCATGGGACAAATCCATTTTTATTCCTCAACCGATTCTATTATCCCAACATCCACCATTCTGTCGAGCTCAACTTTGACCCTCTCCTTGTATCACATATTTAAGCGATACGGCTACTGCTTCACTGGTTTCGCATCCGGTTTCAGCGGGATCTTCATCTCTCCTAATTCACCCAGTATTCCCTTCATCTCAGAAAACATTGTAGGAAACAAATCTTGGAATTCATGCAGCAGATCCATTATCTTTGCCATGGTTTCTTCATCCCAGTAGTTCCCAACATTTGCAAACTTTGGGTTCTCCTCTGTCCCAATGTTGACCTTTTGAATTTTTAATGGTTGATTCATTGGATCCGCTGGTACGTCAGGTGCTGCGACATCCCGACTACCCTCTATTTCTTGGATGTTTATTTTTCATGGATCCTCACCATCATCTGATCCTCCTATCACATTTTAGCACTCCATCATTGATTGCATCAAACATCTCGCATGCAGATCCACTGGAACTACCTTTAGAACAATGTCGTGGATATGTTGCAGTGCACTATGAATAGCTGGATTGCTATCCGAAAATGAAGGTGTGATTAAAGCAAACTATCAACTCTTCCCATGTAGTGATCTCTCTGCGTAACTCCACTGATATATACCATGATCGCGACATTCCATTCGACATGCGGATAAAATCATGGACCCACTCATCCTTTGGTCACGATGCCCATAAGGTATGACACTCAATTAGGTGATTACCATCGTTATTCCGCCCATTGTACCTTCCAGCGCGGTACTCTTCTACGTCGCCAAAGAGAACTATCATCAATCTTCGACATTGCGACCATCCAGTGATCGACTTCCTATGAGTCGCCCACCAATGTGCTGGAGTAGATTTCAATGCTTCATCCACTGTGGTTCTGATACCTTATCTTGAAATTCAACTAGAAACTCAGAAAAATCAGAAAATCCTTTCTATACTGGTAGCTCAACAATTTATGTTGTGACTCGACACAATGATTGCGTAATCAGGCCAAACTTCCAAAGCGGTACCTCATGCATCTAATTCTACCAGTTTTCCAAAGCATCATCAGAATTCGAAGATGCGGAGATAGAGCTGCGCTAACTGAGATCACCATCGACAGTTGGATGGATGTAATCATCTGAGATGTTATATGCATGATCCCATCCTCTTACTGCTTCCTCTTTAACTGGTTCCACATATCGTTGTCCTTCCATCGAGTCCATCGGAGCGATGACCATGTTGTCGTGATGGTCCTGCCACCGAAGTGGAATAAAAAGCAGTTGGCATCTCATAGACATGCAACTTACCAGGATTTCTTCCTATCGCATCACGTGCTTCAAAGAATATGTCTCTTTCAGCGTCGACTTTAAACTGTACCTTCTTCTTCCCAACCTACCTAATTTGCGGAAACGGGCCATCATTCCTTGTCGTCGTGCCTCCATGAGTAATGACAGCAACATCAATGTCTTGCGTTCTTGGTTCTACTGAGATCTTCGCAACAATTGGTACCTGATTCTGGTTCAGTGGTGGATTCACAAGTTGGTTCACATTCTTATTTGTGCTTTGGTTCTGATTCTGAAGCTGATTCTGGTTCTGGTTCTGCAAATGACTCTAATTCTAATTCTGCAATGGAGGAATGTTTCCTACCTGCCACTTCATGATCAGTTGTGAGCAATTCTCAACAGTGTGGTCAACAACGATACAATAGGTACATTGTGCTTGCAGTTACAAAAAATATCTCTGATAATGTCCCAGAACTACACAATTATAACATTGTACAGGTCCACGACCTCATCCTCCTCCTCGACCGAAACCTCCACCTCACCCTACTCAAAATCCTTAATGGAATCCTCCTTATTGCTGATACTGCGATTGATTGAATTACTGCAACTACTAGGGATTTTGTTGTAGCTGCGCATACTGTGGTTGCTATGGAGCCATCTGCATCTGATTTTACTACGGACGTGGTGGAACAAACTGCGGTTGTGGCACAATCTATATTTGTGGGTGCGACTACTGTGCAAACTACTATTGTGGTTGTGCATGCGGGACAAACTGCATTTACGGTTGTGGTGGTGGTTGTACCACCTGTGGTTGCTGCTTCAGTTGTTGTATTGTTCTATGGTCCTCTCCCTTCACGTAGTGCATGTCCATTATTCTGTCCTTATCTTCATGCCCAACAGACCGACAAAATGTGCAGTAGAATTTCGTTGGCTCCGTGACCATCTTCTGCATATATCCACAATCTTCATGTCGATGCCCATAAACTTGAAAAATACAGAACCATGGCATGCCACCATAACTCAATGGGTTTGGTGCTCCCGACAGTAAGTAGTTTCGAAAATCAGGGCATTGATCCTTATGATGTCCCTTTGCATGACATCAAGTACACCAAAATTCCGCACGATGCTCTGTCCCTCTTGATATCTTGCAACTGGAGAATCAAGTTCGCCAGTTGTGTTTGGATCTGATTCATACCGACTGCATTTTCGCAAACAGTTGAAGCTTCCAACTACATTGGAATCTCCACAGCCTCGCTCTGTGTTGCAATCTTCTGCTGCATCGATGACATTCTAATGTGCGGGATCAATGCCGCGATGAACCATTCCTTATGTTGAACATCACTCATCTCAAAACCGACTCTTTCCATCAACGTCTTGAATCATTGATCAAAATTATAAACAATTTCATTTGGATATTGCTTTATCTCCTTCAGCTCAGTAATGTATTACGCCTCAGATTTCGGTTTTCTAAATTCTTCAATCAATCATTTTCTAATTTCTTCTGGATTCTTCGTTGGATTTCCCGTAGGAACTTGTACAAACTTCATGTACCAATCTAGTGCGCGACCCCGAAGGGTCGTCGCTAGTTGGCCCTTCTTGATATCATCATCCAGAATTTGTTTGACAGTCCACACTGTTTCACACAAGAACCAGTATTTCTTGAGATCCTCACTCTTATTCCCATGAAACAAGGGTAACTTCGCATCATCACCCACCATCCTACGCCTTCTACCTATAGTCACAGATATGCTACTATTAGAGTGTTGTTGACACGTTGGACAAGTCAGTGTCAAGCTAGTATTTCTTCCCGATTGTGATGCAGTGCACGAAGGTGTGGGTACGTTGTTGTTCTAGGTTGGTCTTTCCTTGGGCTGGGGCGTAGGATGGTCGTCTCCTTCATCACTATAGGTTCGCTTCGTCCTATGTGGTATTCTCTTGCAGTCTCGTGTTTCAGTCGCAACAAGACTCTCTCCTGTCCTCTGCCTCTTCCCTTGTCGAAACCTTGCTCCTCCTGTCATAAGATCACTTCCCTCCTTGAATTCCCTCATAGTCCCACTGTAAATTCCAACCATCTACCCCCTATTCATTCCATCCAAACCTCATCTCCGCGATATCCACACACCAAGGTTCTACTCGGTGGATTTCATCTTCAATATACCCTTTTTGCAGATTAGCATCTAAATAGACAACTACAAAGATAACATGAACCTATCTATTGGTCCATTGAAGAACTCCCTTTCTGCATTGCTGTAAGATTTAATTGTGTCGATTGCGAATTAAGGGATATATCCCTCCAAGATACTGTCAATCCAAACTTCAACAACCCTTGATGCTTTGTTGTCTACCTCTTGCAACTGCTGGATCAATTTTGGGGTCGAGCCAGTCGGTTCGCATCCTTGGAAATTTGTCTTCCGATATGTCATTCATGATAACCACTCGTACAAGATGATCAGAAACTCAGAGGAAAAGTAATCGTGTGGACTGGAATGCAGGTACTCTGTCATCCACTGATCCGTCGTCAGTCCAGGGTTTTGATTCTCTTTCTCAGCAAACTCTCGTGCTTTCTAGTCAAACCAATCTTGGATTTCCAATCTCATTGGATGCCACAACATGTTTTCCTCCCTCTTCAAACTTCAGGTCCCGACAATGGAACCATTTGTTGACACAAAACCCTTCAACATGGGTTCTCTCGCTATCGACACCAAAACCACCATGATCTCCCTGAGCACTAGCCCAGACAGGTTTTTCCCTGTTCGACAACACCTGCAGAGCAGATGAAGTCTCACCCAATATGTTCGAGGGAGAACTATCGAAACTAAGTTTCCGTAGTATGAAGGAGGACCGTGCATATACTGATCAATTTAGTGGAACATTATTCAACATATCTACTTATCGAGATTAGGCATTAACATAATCATATAATCATTGAATAGATCACATTGGTATACTTAAATCATAGCAAAACATCGAGGCGCAAATAAATCTAGCAGTATATCATCATTCGTAACAGAGAAACATCGCATCATTCACAGATACACATCGCATTCACATTTGGATCGCACAAAATAGGAAAAAAAAAAGATAATAAAATACACAATGGTTCTGCTCAATCTTTGTCATGTCATATTACTATTCGCACCAAAACACATGTTCTCAAAACAGTCCTTTAGTCACATACATAGATCCAAAAAGTTGTCATTCTCCAAGCCTAAGAAGAAGACTCAACACTTGCAATTATACATCTATTTATAAGCTTGCGCCTTTACATTGATGACCCACTTTAATTCAACTTCCTAGATACTTCTTAACAGATTCTACAATATAATGACTACAATCCATAAAATGCGGTCCAAATCTACAAAATATGACCAAAATACATAAAATGTTGTAAATCCGCCTTGCGCGCCATTTTCCATCTTGTGCAATATATTTGAGTTTGTGCAGCTAACTTACCCCAAAACTTCCCGGCAACAGTAAGTCTAGTCAAGGTTGAGAGTCACATTGTCCTTCTGGCTTGTATACGGTTGTGCATGGCTTAAACATGTGTTGAGGCCTGGAAATTCGCAGGCAACAACAGTAAGGGATTCTCCCCAGTCAACGTTCCCAACTAGCCCGTGATTGTTTGGTGTAGGGAATCCATCCGGTTTGCGGTCTGGCTACCGTAGGTCAAGTAACAAAACAAAGGGCTTTACCGGTTACGACCCGGTGCACCGAGTTTTTGTATTTTGACTTAAATTATGAAATGCATGTGCCTAATTAACAATGCAGAGTGATAAAGATGCAAAGAGCATTCACAACGTGATGCGCAGGTTCTTACCTCTCATCTTAGAACTCACAAGCATCTAAATCATACAAACAGTAATAAAATAAGACTAACTAAACTATCTCTAGAGAGCTGGATTAATTCATGAGTAATGCAATACTGTTCAGGTGTTATGGCAAATCACAGATAGCTATTCTCATAACCAAACATATAAACAGAAGTAAAAGTATACATGACAAGATAGCTCATCAACAATTAAAACATCTCATTACTCATAGTGGAAGAACACCATAAAAATACCGAAGAATCTTCAGACAAGAACATAGGTTCAAGAAATTAGAACACTTTTACAGCTAATGAGACACAGCTGAAAACGAAATAGTTCACATTCAACATTGCTCAATTAAACGCATTCATCCATTCCACATAGCACTTTCTCCAACAGGTAAAATTTTCACTTTCTGATTTGTAAAACGAAATAGTTCCTCTTACAAGCAAAAGGTTTACAAGTTTTCCAGGGAAAAAGCCCCTATCTAAGTTCTACTCTCCTCTATTTAAACCACAAGAGCAGACTGCTTGGGCAGCCCCCAAAACCGTCTAACCTTTTAGTTCCCCAACGCTTCATATTCTTCTATCTTCTCAGCGCATACTCATGATTGGATGAGTAACTACCGAACCTTTCAGAACTACTCCTTTGTCACCATTCATTTTGTCTTTTCCTTCATTTCTCATTCTTGTGCTCCTGCTTTTTTCGGTTCTACCTCTACCAATGGCCCGTTATGCCTTCGCGCCGCGGTAGTCTGAAAACGTCTTTTGAGTCCACCTGCGATTCAACGAAGTGTATCATTTATTGGGACTTCGTTATAAAACAAAGCAGCAAGTTATACCAACTGAAAAGGCCAACCCCAAAGAAATGGCCAGGTGCACCACTTATACTACTTCATCCACCTACAGGCTTGACAAACCTAGCCAACGACGGTCAACAGGAAACTCTTCGGCGGCTCAAAATACTGACGTCGGAAGGGTAGACCAATCTGCTGGCGGGAAAACTTTAAATTGGAAATCGGAATGATAATGACTTCGGAAGCCAATTGGTTCACACAGCCGCAACGACGGGAAAGGAAAAGAAAACGAACAAGTAGCCTGCATCGGCAGCGGAGAGCTTTTCACTTCGGGTGGCAAATTGATTTGGGAGCCGCAATGGCAGAAGCGAAAGGTTAGGGACACGAGACCTGAGGGAGGGAAGAATCTCAATCAGAGGTCAGAAGACATTTCACATCAGACGCTAAATGGATTTCCCAGCCGCAACGGCGGAAGAAGAAAAGTTATGGGAAAGCGACTAAAAGACTGACGCATCGGCTGGCGGAGCGTTTTGGACTTCGGGCGCTGAGCTGCTTTGAGAGCCGCAACGACGGAAGCGAAAAGGTAATGGCCTCCGATCAAACATATTTTTGACGCTTGATGTATAAAAATTATTTAAGTGTTTTGGACAGCCCTGGAATTTCAACAACGGATAAAAACTGGCTTCACCTCTGCAACGGCGACCCAAAACAAAGAAACTTGATCCGATCGACAAGCAAATAAAACTGCGAACCGCAACAATTTCCATCACAATCAAATTTGAAAACCAGGGAGAGAGTTAATCTTTAGAATCATCCAAAATTAAACATGACCAAAAATTCAAAGGATCCAACGATTCAAAAAACTCTAAATCATGAGGAGGGGCCCAAAATTTAATCAATTTGGGGAGAATGGTTGCAGCTGCAACAATTGGCGATTACCTGGTGAACCTAGATCTCTGGGTGATTGTTCTTTGAGTGACAGACTGTTTAACAATAAATGCATCTATTGAATTCTTCCAGCTATCCGGATTTCTCAAATGACCGAAGCGTGTACCTTTAATCATTGATGATAGTCCAATTTGGGAGAGTGGAAACCAATATTTTCAAGTCCAGATAACTCTGTTGAGGCCAGAGGATGAGTTTCATTATTACTTTTGTCTTCGGGTAGCAGATAGTTTGGACACCACAGGGTTGTAGCATATGGTAAACATAAATATTCGTTTGTTCCTCATTCCCATGCCACTTTAGCACTTTTGTGCTTCTGGACTTTTGTCCCTTTTTATATGAGTCCTCCTGCATGCCTTTCCTACTAAATTTTAATTCAGGATCCTCTATCCCATAGTGTCCTTTTGTGTGAGCGGTGTACTTCATGTTTTAGCTCACGGACGGAGAGGATCTTTCGGCAATTTAGTACTTATGATTCAGCATCTACTTTGATGTATGATGCCTTCATAGGCGTTTTTTAACTTTTATTTGCCTTTTGGCATTCGTTTCTTGGCATGGGATAATTTATATTTAATATGCTGTTCACCTTGCTCCTTTCCATGGGTCTTCTGCTGTCGCTCCTTGGAACATTTTAAGTGTGACATGGATGGAGCCTCAACATAGTATTCCAGACTCTTCGAATCCGGTTTATTTCACAGGGGTTAAGTAGGACTTCAATGCACACAGAGCTTATTAGAGAAAAATGCTAAACTGGAAGAAGTTATTTTAGCAACACACAGGCTGAGACCCAAAAATGTTTATCATTCCCAAACATTTTGATGTTCTCCATGAAACTGCGGGCTCATTCCCTTTATTGGAATTAAGAAAAACAAGCTAAAACAAACTGAAAAACATGACTCAAAAGACATCCAAACAGATTAATTATACACAAAATATAAGAACTCATAGAAACTCAGGAAAAATAAGGCTTGAGAACCAAACCATTCACTGGTAAGTTCTCTTCCCACCCTTGCAGATCTTGCAACTTATAAGTAGAAGGGCCAAGCTTTGCTACAATCTGAAAAGGGCCTACCCACAACTGCTGGAATTTAGTGTGCTTTCCTTTCTCATCATGGGGGTGATCCCATTTGAGGACTAAGTCTCCTACTTCAAAGTCTTTTGTTCCAGCTTTATGTTTGTCGAACCATCTCTTTACTAACTCTTGTTGTTGCTTAAAGTGTTCCCTGGCCTTAGATCTAGCCGCTTCTGCTTTCAGAAGATTGCATATCCTCATCTGCAAAACTTCATTCTCTGACCCTCTGGACTCTTGAGCTATTATGGAAGAGGGTAGCATGATGTTGGGGGGAAGAATGGCTTCTTTACCATACACAAGGGTACACGGGGACACTCCTATCGCAGACTTGGGGGTGACTCTATCGGCCCAACGGGCGTTTGGTAGTGCTGAGTGCCAGCTCCTCTGGTTTTCAATCACAGTCTTCTTTAAAATCCTAATTAGCAGAATAATGCAATTTTATCCCTTTATCATGAGCAAAAGCAGTTAATTTAATTGATGAAAAGTACGTAGCATTATCAAAAACTAACGAAACTGGAACTCCAAACCTGGTCATGATGTGGTCCTGCAGGAAACTGATGACCTCGTCTTGATTTATCTTGCGCAGCGGAACTGCTTCGACCCAGCGAGTGAAATAATCGATCGCAGTCAGAATGTACTTGTGTTGTAGGGAGGAGTTTGGTTTTATTTCTCCAATGATATCCAACCCCCATTGCTCGAATGGTTCCGTGATCATCACAGGCTTTAGGGGTGCTGCTGCTTTAGGTTGTCTCCCACTAAACCTTTGGCAAATATCACACTTCCTGACATGTGCGTGTGCATCTTTGAAGAGCGTAGGCCAATAGTAACCTGCCCTGAGGATTTTGTGGGCTGTAGTATCTCCTGAATAATGTCCCCCAGCAGGACCGTCATGCAATTCTGACATTACTTTCTTCGCATCTTCCTTTTCTAATCATCTGAGAAGAACCCCGTCATAATTATTTCTGAATAATACTCCTTCAACAAGTTGATAGAAGGCTGATTTAAGACGTAGCACCCTTCTTTGCTTGGAACTCCAATGTTCTGGCAACAGCCTTGCCTGCAGGTAATGCACAAGGTCTCTATACCAAGACTCGGGAGCTGTAAACAAAGGACATACCTCCATTACATGTAATTCGACTTCATCTTCCCAGGCGTGTTCTTCATTTTTTTCATTTTCAGTCATATGTTTGCACAACCCTTGTCCTTTAACTATAAATGCTGGCTTGAATTCAAGGTCGTACTCTTGAAGAGCTGTTACCTAGTTGCCTCTTCTTTCTCCTAACTCCTTTTGTACAAGAAGAGACCTTACAGTTGGGTAGGGAACGAACACCTTGGTTCTATTTTTTAAAATATAAGGCCTGAATTGCTTTACTGCTTTGAATATAGTGTAATCTTGTTTATCAACAGTTGGGTAATTCAATTCGGCCCCCTGTAGACCAGTACTCATAAAGGATATTGGGAATTCATCCCCCCCATCTTCCTTTTGGGTGAGCACAACTGCTAGTGAATCGTCGGATGCAAAGGTATACAAGATAAAATCTTTGTCGAAATCTGGGCTTTTCAGGGAGGGTGTGTGTGCAACAACAGTTTTGATTTTGCTGAATGCACTCTTCTCAATTTCAGTCCACTTAAATAGTGCATTTTGCTTTACCATCTGCTGCAACGACTTGACAATCTGAGCAAAATCAGGCACAAATCTTCGCACTAAGTTTATCGTTCCCATAAATGATTGCATCCCCTTTTTATTGTGGGGCAAGGGGATTTGTTCAATATCCTTAATTCTTTCTGGATCTATAGATATTCCTTTCTTCAAAACTATGTGACCCAGCAACTTGCCCTCCGTGACAGCGAACACACACTTCTTAGGATTGAGTGAGATGCCATATTTCTGACAGCGTTCGAAAATTTGCCTTAAGTGAAACGCGTGCTCTCCTCTTCTCTTTGAGAATATTGTAATATCGTCAAGGTATACTATAGCACTCCGGCCAATCAATCCACGAAAAGCTATGTCCATAGCCCTTTGAGAAGTTGCTCCAGCATTTATAAGCCCAAAGGGCATCCTTCTGTAGGCAAAGGTTCCCCATTTGGTCCTGAACGTTGTCTTCAATATGTCTTCTTCGGCTACTAATACTTGATTGTAGCTAGAGAAACCGTCTAACAACGAAAATAGTTCAGAACCTGAGACCATTTGTAGCAATTGCTCCATGGGTGGAAGATGATAGTTATCTTTGTCTGAAGCACGGTTTAAGTTCCTGAAATCCATGAAGAGTCTGATCTCTCCAGATATTTTTCTTACTGGTACCAGATTCGATACCCACTTAGAGTGTTTGACCTTAAAAATGATTCTAGCATCCAATAATTTCTTCACTTCACTCTGAATCAGCGGTTCCAATTTTGGATGCATTTTTCTTAAAGGTTGCTGATATGGCTTGACACCAGCTTTGATGGGAATGACATGTTTGATGATGTTGGTGTCATATGTTTTCAAATCTTCATATGTCCATGCAAAAACATCTTTATATTGTTTAAATAGACTGACGAATTTGTCTCTTTTTGCTGGTGAACAACATTTGCCGAGATTCACAAATTTGGGATTCGTCTCAGTCCCTAAATTTATTAGCTCGAACTGTAGAGATGAGCTGTGGGTCTTCACGTTGGCTGGTCTTCTGAACTTTTCATTTAAATCGAACATTCTTTCTAATGTTCTGACTCCCTTTGGGATGAAATTATCATACTTCATCTCGGCCTGATGTTTTTCATCATCTATAATTGCTCCTTTAAATACCTCGTCATTCGTTAAGCATTCTATTATCTGCTGATCATCGTCAAACACTCGCAGGTTGGTGATCATATCCGGTACTGAGGGCCTGAAAAGTAATTCAACAGAGCATCGATTATTAGTGGGTACGAGCCTAGCGGCTGATGTGGCCAACAAGTTAGCTGCTGCATTTTTAAGTCTTGGAATTGCAATAATATTGAATGCATTAAAGCATTTAAGCAGGTCCCATACCTCATTTTGGTAAGCTTTCAAGTGAGGGGAAACACAATGTATTTGATTCCGGATTTGTTTCACAATAATTTCAGAATCCCCAAAAACTTTTAGATTGCTTACCTTTAATTCAATCGCTTTCCTCAAACCCTACACCAGGGCTTCGTACTCAGCTGTGTTATTAGTACATTCAAACTCTAATCTACATGAAAGAAAATGTTTATTCTTCTCGGGGTCAATCAGGACACAGCCGGCCCCTGACCCTTCTAGCGTCTTAGATCCATCAAAAAACAAAGTCCAAAAGTCACTAACTATTGAATGTGAATTTATTCCTACTGCTAAGTCTACTATTTTACAGTCAATCTCATCAGCCTGTGAGAATCGAAGGAGATCAGGCTGAGTATCTGATGTGTTGCTGGCTTCTTCTGCTTGGTAATTTCCTCGTTCCAACTCAATAAAATAATTTCCCAATACAGAATCCACTGGTTCATTCTTCTCCTCCAGTCGAGTGACATTGTATTTCATGTGAGGCTCTCTTAAGATCTTGATCTGGCTCGGACTTCCTTTGTATGGCAGCCACAGATGCGACGAATCCGAGGCAAAATATCCATTTAGTTTGGCCGACCAATCTCTACTCTTGACAAGACTTTATGCGTCTGGTATATCAGCCACCACAATATTAATGACTTGGCACACTTTATCATTTGATGCCAGACAGACTAGGACATCTTCCATCTCACCAATTACCTTTACATCTGTCCTGTCCAACTGAACAACCCTCCACATGGATGGCTTAGGCTGCCCATTGATCTTTTTACAGACTGATATTGGCATGACATTTACTGACGCCCCCGAGTCTACCAAGCAATTATGTACATTATGATTGAAAATTTCAAATGTGAGGAGGAAAGGTGGATGTTTGCTTTTAGACTTACCTCCAACGCTGGTTTCGTCGATTTCTTCTTCTTCCTGAGGTTGATTGTCAGTGGGCAGTTTCTCATCCGATGCTTCAAGCGCTTTCAATAGTCTTTCTTTTTGCTGCGGCACTTTACACATTTCAAATAGTGGAACATTCGCTTTTACCTTCTTTAAATATTCCACGACGTCATAATCCATCGGCTGCTCAATGGGATGAGGTTTATCAGCATTCATCTTTCCTTCCTTTGACCTAGCCAACGTATTATTCTGCTTCAGATCTTGGCTCTTAATAGTGAATTCTGGAATCTTATCAGCTAAGGATTTATTTTGAAATTTCTTTACATTTCTTTGCATCCTTTTGATCTTTGGTATAATGAGACTGTTTTCTTTAATTGGCCCTTGGCTCCTTGTTTCCACGTTGGTTTCCATGACATCCTTGTAGCCCTAATTCTTTTCCTCTTCAGCATCAAATAACGAAACAAAATCCCACAAAACCATGGTTTCCTCTTCTTGTTCCTTTGTTGATGTAGTATTCTCTTTTCTCTCTTCATCTCCATCTTCTGTTAATCTAGAATCCAACAGCTGATTCATGACCAATGTCCTTGAGTTTATCCATTGAGGACAATTCTTTTCAGAATGTGGCTGTTGGTGGAAAGTGCCAAAATTGTCCATGCCTACCTCTGTTAAATTCATGGATGCAGTATTGTGAGGAGGAGGTTGAGACTGATTGTTATCCTCTCTTTTCTTATAATATGGCTTATAAAACTTTTGTGTTTCCTTCTCTTTCTCCAAATCTATGATTTTGTTGGAAAGCTTCTGCATCATTTTTGCCATATTTTCATAATCTTGTGATTTCTCTTTCTTAGGCTTAGTAAAAAATAAGGCTTTCCTTCTTGCACCTTTCTCTCCTGACTGTTCTAGATAATCTTCAATACTTTCCCTTTCAGCTTCCACTACTTCTGCCTCTTCATAGGTTTCCGTCAAAGTAGGCTTGGCCCTACCTTTGGCAAACATGGCCAAATCAGGGCCTAAACCTGAAGTATAATATTCAATCAAAACTTTGTCGGAAGCTTTATCTGTTTCAGAAAAATTCTTGAGATAGGCTGCAAACCTTTGTGTGAAACTGTGCACCTTTTCCTTTCTTTCTTTCTTCAAGGCGCATAGCCCTTTCATGAGGGCTGCATGAGTTTTCTGAGTTGCATACTTACTTCTGAAAATTCTTTCGAAGGTATCCCAATCAAGGATAGAGTTAGCAGGCAACCCAAAGTACCATGATGCTGCAGCTCCTTTAAGGGTATGTGGGAACAGTCTGCAGACTACATCTTCATACTCCCCGGCCCTTAATCCTTCAATTGCCAAGTAAAAACTTTGTAGGTGATCATCTACTAGCATTTTCTCATTTGGGTTGAACTTGGACAACATCTTGTCAAAGGATTGAGGTAAATCATGCAGCGAGGGTGTTATATTTAATGGTGATCTGGCTCTCCATGCAGGTGGTGGATTAGGTGGGTTAGGTGGTTGATTTGTGTTTACGCCTGCCATGAGTCTGGGTGGAGAGTGAGGAGGTGAGCCAACTGGAGTATGAGCAGGAGAACTGTGAGGGGCATCTGGGCCTTCTTGATTCAAAGGTAGCACAACTTCCTGTAAGACTGTTTCTACAAGTTCTTCCCAGTTTCCAACCAGCACTGAGTCTTCTACTACATGACGATATTTCTTTTTATATTCTCTTCTGGGAAATTCAGGGATGATTGGAAACCCTCCAATCTTCTTTACATATGCCCTGGTGTGACTTCTCAGATCATTAACAACTTCGTTGCCAACATAATATAGATGTTCTCTTTCTTCCGGAATTGGATTATGAAGCCCACTGCTTTCATAACTGTTACCAGTGGAATAATCTCGGGAAAACGGGTTTCCTTGGCCAGCCATACACTAGCGGCCCTCCTTCTAGCGCCAAAATTGTTGAGGCCCGAAAATTCACAGGCAACAACAGTAAGGGATTCTCCCCAGTCAACGTTCCCAACTAGCCCGTGACTGTTTGGTGTAGGGAATCTGTCTGGTTTGCGGTCCGGCTACCGTAGGTCAAGTAACAAAACAAAGGGCTTTACCGGTTACGGCTCAGTTCACCGAGTTTTTGTATTTTGACTTAAATTATGAAATGCACGTGCCTAATTAACAATGCAAAGTGATAAAGATGCAAAGAGCATTCACAATGTGATGCGCAGGTTCTTACCTCTCGTCTTAGAATTCACAAGCATCTAAATCATACAAACAGTAATAAAATAAGACTAACTAAACTATCTCTAGAGAGCTGGATTAATTCATGAGTAATGCAATACTGTTCAGGTGTTATGGCAAATCACAGATAATTGTTGTCATAACCAAACATATAAACAGAAGTAAAAGTATACATGGCAAGATAGTTCATCAACAATTAAAACATCTCATTACTCATAGTGGAAGAACACCATAAAAATACTGAAGAATCTTTAGATAAGAACATCTGTTCAAGAAATTAGAACACTCTTACAGCTAATGAGACACAGCTGAAAACGAAATAGTTCACATTCAACATTGCTCAATTAAACGCATTGATCCATTCCACATAGCACTTTCTCCAACAGGTAAAATTTTCACTTTCTGATTTGTAAAACGAAATAGTTCCTCTTACAAGCAAAAGGTTTACAAGTTTGCCAGGGAAAAAGCCCCTATCTAAGTTCTACTCTCCTCTATTTAAACCACAAGAGCAGACTGCTTGAGCTGCCCCCAAAACCGTCTGACCTTTCAGTTCCCCAACGCTTCATATTCTTCTATCTTCTCAACGCATACTCATGATTGGATGAGTAACTGCCAGACCTTTCAGAACTGCTCCTTTGTCACCATTCATTTTGTCTTTTCCTTCGTTTGTCCTTCTTGTGCTACTGCTTTTTTTGGTTCTACCTCTACCAAATGCTCGTTATGCCTTCGCGCCGCGGTAGTCTGAAAACGTCTTTTGAGTCCACCTGCGATTCAACGAAGTGTATCATTTATTGGGAATTCGTTATAAAACAAAGCAACAAGTTATACGAACTAAAAAGGCCAACCCCAAAGAAATGGCCAGGTGCACCACTTATACTACTTCGTCCACCTACAGGCTTGACAAACCTAGCCAATGACGGTCAACAGGAAACTCTTCGGCGGCTCAAAATACTGACGTCGGAAGGGTAGACCAATCCGCCGGCGGGAAAAATTTAAATCGGAAGCCGGAATGATAATGACTTCGGAAGCCAATTGGTTCACATAGCCGCAACGGCGGGAAAGGAAAAGAAAACGAACAAGTAGCCTGCATCGGCAGCGGAGCGCTTTTCACTTCGGGTGGCAAATTGATTTGGGAGCCGCAATGACGGAAGCGAAAGGTTAGGGACATGAGACTTGAGGGAGGGAAGACTCTCAATCGGAGGTCGGAAGACATTTTACATCGGATGCTAAATGGCTTTCCCAGCCGCAACGGAGGAAGAAGAAAAGTTACGGGCAAGTGACTAAAAGACTGACGCATCGGCTGGCGGAGCGTTTTGGACTTTGGGCACTGAGCTGCTTTGAGATCCGCAATGGCGGAATCGAAAAGGTAATGGCCTCCAATCAAACATATTTTCGACGCCCGATGTATAAAAATGATTTAAGTGTTTTCGACAGCCCTCGAATTTCAACAACAGATAAAAACTGGCTTCACCTCTGTAATGGCGACCCAAAACAAAGAAACTTGATCCGATCGACAAGCAAATAAAACTGCGACCCGCAACAATTTCCATCACAATCAAATTTGAAAACCAGGGCGAGAGTTAATCTTTAGAATCATCCAAAATTAAACATGACCAAAAATTCAAAGGATCCAACGATTCAAACAACTCTAAATCATGAGGAGGGGCCCACAATTTAAGAAATTTGGGGAGAATGGTTGCAGCTGCAACAATTGGCGATTACCTGGTGAACCTAGATCTCTGGGCGATTGTTCTTTGAGTGACAGACTGTTTAACAATAAATGCATCTATTGAATTCTTCCAGCTATCTGGATTTATCAAATGACCGAAGCGTGTACCTTTAATCATTGATGATATTCCAATTTGGGAGAGTGGAAACCAAGATTTTCAAGTCCAGATAACTCTGTTGAGGCCAGAGAATGAGTTTCATTATTACTTTTGTCTTCGGGTAGAAGATAGTTTGGACACCACAGGGTTGTAGCATATGGTAAACAGAAATATTCGTTTGTTCCTCATTCCCATGCCACTTTAGCACTTTTGTGCTTCTGGACTTTTGTCCCTTTTTATATGAGTCCTCCTGGATGCCTTTCCTACTGAATTTTAATTCAGGATCCTCTATCCCATAGTGTCCTTTTGTGTGAGCGGTGTACTTCATGTTTCAGCTCACGGACGGAGAGGATCTTCCCGCAATTTAGTACTTATGATTCAGCATCTGCTTTGATGTATGATGCCTTCATAGGCGTTTTTTAACTTTTATTTTCCTTTTGGCATTCGTTTCTTGACATGGGATCATTTATATTTAATATGTTGTTCACCTTGCTCCTTTCCATGGGTCTTCTGCTATCTCTCCTTGGAACATTTTAAGTTTGACATGGATGGAGCCTCAACATAGTATTCCAGACTCTTCGAATTTGGCTTTTTTCACAGGGGTTAAGCAGGACTTCAATGCACACAGAGCTTATTCGAGAAAACTGCTAAACTGGAAGAAGTTATTTTAGCAACACCTAGTCTGAGACCCAAAAATGTTTATCATTCCCAAACATTTTGATGTTCTCCATGCAACCGCGGGCTCATTCCCTTTATTGGAATTAAGAAAAACAAACTAAAACAAACTGAAAAATATGACTCAAAAGACAGCCAAACAGATTAATTATATACAAAACAGAAGAACTCACAGAAACTCAGGAAAAATAAGGCTGGAGAACCAAACCATTCACTGCTAAGTTCTCTTCCCACCTCTGCATATCTTGCAACTTATAAGTAGAAGGGCCAAGCTTTGCTGCAATCTAAAAAGGGCCTACCCACAACTGCTGGAATTTAGTGTGCTTTCCTTTCTCATCATGGGGGTGATCCCATTTGAGGACTAAGTCTCCTACTTCAAAGTCTTTTGTTCTAGCTTTATGTTTGTCGAACCATCTCTTTACTAACTCTTGCTGTTGCTTAAAGCGTTCCCTGGCCTTAGATCTAGCCTCTTCTGCTTTCAGAAGATTGCATATCCTCATCTACAAAACTTCATTCTCCGACTCTCTGGACTCTTGAGCTATTATGGAAGAGGGTAGCATGATGTTGGGGGGAAGAATGGCTTCTTTACCATACACAAGGGTATAGGGAGACACTCCTATCACAGACTTGGGGATGACTCTATCGGCCCAAAGGGCATTTGGTAGCACTGAGTGCCAGCTCCTCTGGTTTTCAATCATAGTCTTCTTTAAAATCCTAATCATATTTTGTTAGTGGATTCAGCGAGGCCATTTCCTTGTGGATAGTAATTAGCAGAATAATGCAATTTTATCCCTTTATCATGAGCAAAAGCAATTAATTTAATTGATGAAAAGTACGTAGCATTATAAAAAACTAACGAAACTGGAACTCCAAACCTGGTCATGATGTGGTCCTACAGGAAACTGATGACCTCGTCTTGATTTATCTTGCGCAACGGAACTGCTTCGACCCACCAAGTGAAATAATCGGTCGCGGTCAGAATGTACTTGTGTTGTAGGGAGGAATTTGGTTTTATTTCTCCAATGATATCCAACCCCCATTGCTCGAATGGTTCTGTGATCATCACAGGATTTAGGGGTGCTGCTGCTTTAGGTTGTCTCCCACTACACCTTTGGCAAATATCACACTTCCTGACATGTGCGTGTGCATCTTTGAAGAGCGTAGGCCAATAGTAACCTGCCCTGAGGATTTTGTGGGCTGTAGTATCTCCTGAATAATGTCCCCCAGCAGGACCATCATGCAATTCTAACATTACTTTCTTCGCATCTTCCTTTTCTAAGCATCTGAGAAGAACCCCGTCATAATTCTTTCTGAATAATACTCCTTCAACAAGTTGATAGGAGGCTGTTTTAAGACGTAGCGCCCTTCTTTGCTTGGAACTCCAATGTTCTGGCAACAACCCTTCCTGCAGGTAATGCACAAGGTCTCTATACCAAGACTCGGGAGCTGTAAACAAAGGACATACCTCCATTACATGTAATTCGACTTCATCTTCCCAGGCGTGTTCTTCATTTTTTGCATTTTCAGTCATCTGTTTGCACAAACCTTGTCATTTAACTATAGATGCTGGCTTGAATTCAAGGTCGTACTCTTGAAGAGTTGTTACCCAGTTGCCTCTTCTTTCTCCTAACTCCTTCTGTACAAGAAGAGACCTTACAGCTGGGTAGGGGACGATCACCTTGGTTCTATTTTTTAAAATATAAGGCCTGAATTGCTTTACTACTTTGAATACAGCGTAAGCTTGTTTATCAACAGTTGGGTAATTCAATTCGGCCCCCTGTAGACTAGTACTCATAAAGGATATTGGGAATTCATCCCCCCCATCTTCCTTTTGGGTGAGCACAGCTGCTAGTGAATCCTTGGATGCAAAGGTATACAAGATAAAATCTTTGTCGAAATCTGGGATTTTCAGGGAGGGTGCGTGTGCAACAGCAGTTTTGATTTTGCTGAATGCGCTCTTCTCAATTTCAGTCCACTTAAATAGTGTATTTTTCTTTACCATCTACTGCAACGGCTTGACAATCTGAGCAAAATCAGGCACAAATCTTCGCACAAAGTTTATCGTTCCCATAAATGATTGCATCCCCTTTTTATTGTGGGGCAAGGGGATTTTTTCAATAGCCTTAATTCTTTCTGGATCTATAGAGATTCCTTTCTTTGAACCTATGTGACCCAGAAAATTGCCCTCCATGACAGTGAACACACACTTCTTAGGATTGAGTGAGATGCCATATTTCCGACAACATTCGAAAATTTGCCTTAAGTGAAACGCGTGCTCTCCTCTTCTCTTCGAGAATATTTTAATATCGTCAAGGTATACTACAGCACTCCAGCCAATCAATCCATGGAAAGCTATTTCCATAGCCCTTTGAAACGTTGCTCCAGCATTTATAAGCCCAAAGGTCATCCTTCTGTAGGAAAAGGTTCCCCATATGGTCCTGAACGTTGTCTTCAATCTGTCTTCTTCAACTACTAATACTTGATTGTAGCCAGAGAAACCGTCTAACAAGGAAAACAGTTCAGAACCTGAGACCATTTGTAGCAATTGCTCCATGGGTGGAACATGATAGTTATCTTTGTCTGAAGCACGGTTTAAGTTCCTGAAATCCACGTAGAGTCTGATCTCTCCAGATTTTTTTCTTACTAGTACCAGATTCGATACCCACTCAGAGTGTCTGACCTTAAAAATGATTCTAGCATCCAATAATTTCTTCACTTCACTCTGAATCAACGGTTCCAATTTTGGATACATTTTTCTTAAAGGTTGCTGATATGGCTTGACACCAGCTTTGATGGGAATGACATGTTTGATGATGCTGGTGTCATATGTTTTCAAATCTTCATATGTCCATGCGAAAACATCTTTATATTGTTTAAATAGACTGACGAATTTGTCTCTTTCTGCTGGTGAACAACATTTGCCGAGATTCACAAATTTGGGATTCGTCTCAGTCCCTAAATTTATCAGCTCGAACTGTAGAGATGAGCTGTGGGTCTTCACGTTGGCTGGTCTTCTGAACTTTTCATTTAAATCGAACATTCTTTCTAATGTTCTGACTCCCTTCAGGATGAAATTATCATACTTCATCTCGGCCTGATGTTCTTCATCATCTATAATTGCTCCTTTAAATACCTCGTCATTCGTTAAGCATTCTATTATATGCTGATCATCGTCAAACACTCGCAGGTTGGTGATCATATCCGGTACTGAGGGCCTGAAAAGTAATTCAATAGAGCATCGATTATTAGTGGGTACGAGCCTAGCGGCTGATGTGGCCAACAAGTCAGTTGCTGCATTTTTAAGTCTTGGAATTGAAATAATATTGAATGCATTAAAGCATTTAAGCAGGTCCCATACCTCATTTTGGTAAGCTTTCAAGTGAGGGGAAACACAATGTATTTGAATCCGGATTTGTTTCACAATAATTTCAGAATCCCCAAAAACTTTTAGATTACTTACCTTTAATTTAATCGCTTTCCTCAAACCCTGCACCAGGGCTTCGTACTCAGCTGTGTTATTAGTACATTCAAACTCTAATCTACATGAAAGAAAATGTTTATTCTTCTCGGGGTCAATCAAGACACAGCTGACCCCTAACCCTTCTAGCGTCTTAGAGCCATCAAAAAACAAAGTCCAAAAGTCACTAACTACTGAATGTGAATCTATTCCTACTGCTAAGTCTACTATTTTACAGTCAATCTCATCAGCCTGTGAGAATCGAAGGAGATCAGGCTGAGTATCTGATGTGTTGCTGGCTTCTTCTGCTTGGTAATTTCCTCGTTCCAACTCAATAAAATAATTTCCCAATACAGAATCCACTAGTTCATTCTTCTCCTCCAGTCGAGTGACATTGTATTTCATGTGAGGCTCTCTTAAGATCTTGATCTGGCTCGGACTTCCTTTATACGGCAGCCACAGATGCAACCAATCCGAGGCAAAATATCCATTTAGTTTGGCCGACCAATCTCTGCTCAGGACAAGACCGTTGTTGGAGTAGAGTCCTGCAGCTATAGGAAAAGCTGCCATTTTGGCCGATAGACAGCTTTGGCAAAGATGAAGAGATAAGGTAAAGCTACGACGCCATAGCATGTTTCTAGCTGCAGAGCAGAGCCGAAAACCGTGACTGTTGGAACAACGAAGTCAAAGGAGGCGACAGTACCTGAGCGGCCGAGAAGAGAGAGCTCAACCACTACATTGAAGGCAGCGGTGAAGACAGTAGGGCTCAGCTACCCTCATAAAGGAAAAGGAGCGACGAGGCCGAGGTATTGAAGATGAAGGACAGAAGAAGGGAAGCGGTGCATAGTACCCATGGTCATCGTCGGGAAGCATGGAAGACTGCAGAGAGCAGTGGTGTGACGGAAAGAGGCTACCCCAAGTACATATATGCCAACTGTCACTAATTAGGGTTTTGGGTTACTGTTGGGATAGGCCCACAGTGTTGTAATGGCGAGACCCTCGGGACGCCTATAAAGGGATGCATTTTGTAGTGTAAAAGGTTGGCATTTTGGGCATTTTAGCCATCCAGCTAGTCAAATTATCAGTAGTCTGTTAGTTCACTGTATTTTGTATTGTAACAATCTGCAGGGATTGACAGAGAGAGAGAGAGAGAGAGAGTGAGGGTATATTGTAAGAACGCAATATAGAGAAGAGATCTAAGAGAGAAGGGCTCCAGGCTAAGTGCGGAGTTACCCAGAAGATCTCTAGCTGCATATGCGATGCAGCAGAACTGTGTACCTCTCTCAGGTTATAATATAGAAACACAGTTCTGTGGACGTAGCTTCTACCCTAGAAGTGAACCACATAAAATCTGAGCGTTGTGTGATTGATTCATGTGATTGTATTTACTTGTTATATCTGTCATTCATTACATGAAATTTGCTTACAGTAAATGTATGTATGTGTTATTCAATTTGCAGCATATTTAAAGGCTAAATGCAAGTTGACGTCTTTAAGTATTTTGTATAAGACTGGGTCTAAGGTTCACTTGAGATAGTTAAGAGTCGCTGTGTAAAACAACCTTGTGCGTTGAGTCCTGTAAGTTGAACACGGGTACACTAAATACGCTGAGCCGCAGCGGTGGGATATCGCAAGGAGGCGATATCGCACCATCAGAGGAGTTATGGTGCGCTGCGGTTGAGGATCAAGCGTAGGAGAAAGGCATGTGTTGCCCAAGACGTGGCGATGCGATAAGGATTAGAGTCATCCCGAGTAAGAGGAAACTGCGCATCGCAGAGAGAGAGAGATATCTCGCAGGCTAAAAAGAGCTGCGAGGCGCACTCAGGATGCCATACAGAACCTGGTCGAGACACTTGAGTCTCTAGCCAACCCATTAGGATCACTTCGGGTGAGACTTCAGGCCGCTCCGCGGTCTGTCGCCGAAAGGGCCAGTGAGCTAGGGGTATTGTTGGTTCATTATAGTAAACCCGGGTCTTCCCTACGACCAACAAATGGTTCTGTTGCCTGTTTTGAACAAACTGAGCACTGATGTTCTGGTGGAGTCCTACTAGAGACGAACTCAACGAGTGGGTTGCGTCTACGAAGAAAGAGTTTGCCAAACGAGAGAACAAGATTCCTAGACTGAGTACAGAGGACTGGTTATAAAAACATATCGTTACAGACCTACATGCGATATTTTTTGCGACCTTTGGAAACGAGCTTTACAACTGGCTATCAAAGTTGACTGATACGAGCATATTCAAGAAGAAAAGAAACATTGTCTGGACACCGGAGCTGATTCAGACTGTGAAGAACCTTGATAATCCCATTACGAGGACAGTAGACTTCTGGCTTGCGAGTGTGCTAGAAGGCTTCATCACAGAGTTTGCAGTTGACCAGAGAAAAAGCTTCAGCGAGGCTGAACGGTACTTCTTCAAAGGATATCGCGGTAAGTACCTAAAATCTTTAAACTTGTCCATTAAGATGTTATTACATGAAAAAGGAACAATGGATCTAGTTTCAGATGAATAAGTAAAGATAGTAATGTCACAAGAGTTTGAAAGTGATTTTGATGAAATTGGACGTACACGTAGTGGAAAGAAATACAAAGTAGATTTCAGATCTCCCATATTTGAAGACAGTTCAGATAGTACTAGAGAACAGAGTCATAACCATACAGACAAAAAAGAAGGGGGTATCCCTTACCACCCTTATACCCCACAGAAACAGATCGGGACCCAGAACAATCCCGTAGGAACTCCATCCAGTAGCTCGCAGACAGTACATACTACCGCTACATCACCTCCACCTACACCACTGAGTGGTAGTAACACAACAAATCAACATCCACCATGTAGAAATAGAATGGGGGATGATATGAAGCTACCTATCTTTAAGGGTACAGGGGCAGGGGACCCAAAGCAACATTGGTTTCTATGTGAAGCCATGTGGACCATTAAAGCAATCAATGATGATAATATTAAACTTGTACAGTTGGTCACCACTCTAAGAGAACGAGCCTTAACATGGTATATGAAGTATACCTCAGCGGTACCCATAACACTTGTCCAGCTCAGGACCGCCATGATTAAAGAGTTTAAGAAACCTAAGTCTGAGTCACAGTGCATTACAGAGGTTAAAGACATCAAACAGTTACCTATAGAGTCAGTGTGGGACTTCGATCAGAAATTTAAAGCCCTTATAGACCAAGTCAGCTTTGAGTTTGCGCCGGAGCAGCATAAGGAATGGTTTATTGCAACGCTACTCCCTCACATCAGACTGCCATTAATGCAACAGAAACTCCAGATGCAGGACGATGCGTTGGAGATGGCGATGAAACTAGAGGCTTCACCTCTAGCTGAAACCAGTACAGGTATGACAAACCTGCAAAACCAGTTGGTTAATATCATGATACATATGCATGAGCTTAAGAAAGGGAAAGAGGTTGCGCAAGACATATGGTGTGTAAAGTGTAAAGCACAAGGCCATACTAAAGATAACTGTCTAGTATTGGTAGAATATATAGCAACTGGGGCTCCTAACCCCTTACCACAGACCCACGGGCCGTGGTGTGAAATATGCAAAACAAGAGGACATCTACCTCACCAGTGCCCTCTACTTCAGAAGTACGTGCAGACACCTAAGAACTTATACTGCGTCTTCTGCAAGTCAGTAGGCCATGATGAACACGATTGCCAAGCCTATGACCTCATGGTCGGGAGCAAGCAAGACTTGTACAGAGTCCAATCAGAAACACAGGGTCCAACAGTAGGACCACAGCATGATTCGGCTTATGGTGGTCGTGGAGGAGGATTCAGAGGCTTTGGTTGTGGAGAAGGCTTTGGCCGTGGTCGTGGACCAATTACTTGTTACAACTGTGGAGTTGTAGGACATTATGCTAGGGACTGTCAAAGCCCTACCACCACATGTAACTATTGCAAATATTACGATCACGCTATAGAAGACTGTCCTACCTTGATAGCTAAGATCAGAGAACCTAAGCCAGCAGTACACCAGAACATCCAGCTTATTGCTGCTGAGCAGGAAGAACTAGAACCAAGAGTCAACATTGTGACTC
This sequence comes from Pseudotsuga menziesii, assembly GCA_001517045.1. Lineage (NCBI taxonomy): Eukaryota > Viridiplantae > Streptophyta > Pinopsida > Pinales > Pinaceae > Pseudotsuga > Pseudotsuga menziesii. The sequence goes on from LPNX010764186.1 coordinate 350,127, forward strand.
GCAGCGGTGCTTCCACCAATGGAACATCGCAGGATACTGAAAAGACCACAGGTCAGGAGTGGATGCGTAAAGCTCCTAACAAAGCAACACCACTTGACCTACAGAAGAATAAACAGACATTTCAGGAAGCTAAGACTTTATTTGATGACCCTATGCAATCAGGACCGCAGGTACCGCCGTCTAGGGGCATACCGCAGCAAGCACCTTGTGGCGTTAGCCCTGAATAGATATCACAGGCTACCACATCGGGCACTTGCGACGAGGACGAGTTGGCAGGAAGTGTACAATCCTTCCTGTGCAGCTGTTTAAAACTCATGAGAAATGAGCAAACTATTGGAGAACTTCAGCGCATCATAGATCAGTGTCAGCCATCTTCTTCCTTGAGCAGTACACAGCGTGCTGTTCATAATATTATGGGACATATAAGAACAGGAAGAGAGATGCGACTCACATCATAGGTTGGAGAATTTGAAATGGACGAGGTAATCCTAGATCTAGGATCAGAGGTAAATGTTCTGACTAAGCAGACATGGGAACAGATGGGTAGCCCTAAGTTAGTCAGATCGCCTATCCATCTCATATTAGCTAATCAACAGCGGGTATAACCCCTAGGTCGATTATCACAGGTACTAGTTGACATTGACGGAGTTCGCAGCTTTACGGACTTTGAAGTTATAGAAATCATTGGCGATAGTAGACCGTATCCAGCACTACTGGGTATTGATTGGGCGATCGGTAACATGGCTGTTATCGATTTAAAGAGAAGACAAATGACCTTTGAGGACGCGCAGATCTGGGTCATCGCACCGTTAGATACTCTTCAGGGTCCTAGATACATTGAACCTATCCGCGCAGAGGAATAGGCACGTAACATGGACAGTCTCTATCAGATGACTGCGAACCAGAGCGACTACATCAACCCAACAGCAAAAGGAAACATTAGTTGGCGATGCGACAGCTCATGCGCATCGGATTCGGATGTTGGTTTAGAGAATTGACAGAACAGACTTTACGAAGTCTCAGCGCGCATATGTGCGTACATGACTAAGTCACTGCGATGGATTGGCGCAGAGATCAACGAGCTTCCATCATTTCATGGTCTAATAGATATCCAGGACTTTCTCACGCAGTTTGAACAACAAGGTCCTCACGAGCAGAGGATTGCAGCTATGGACCTTGCAGTACGAGCCACACCTGCAAGATGGTGGTATGCACATAAAGAGAATATCGCATCATGGGATGATCTTAAGAGATTGATGGCGATCAGATTCTCTACCGACAGAGAATATGTCCAGCAGAGATACACAGGAGAAAGTGACCCCAGGTCACATAGTCAAACATGTGAACAGAATTGGTCGGACATTCCCGCGGATGAATGGGTTCACCAATTCATTCACACTTTGGACACAGTTCCACGGAACTGGTACATAGAGATTGAATTGCACAAGGGAATGACTACATGGCCACTTCTAATAGACAACTTTCTACTTACCTTCGCTTTTGAATCTGAGTATCCAAATGTCGATCAGGCCCTAGATGTAATAAAGATTAAGATATTTGAGGATTGTACCCTATCAGTACATACTCAACCTGAGTGGGCCATCCAGTTAGAAGAGGCGCTAGAGTGTTATAATTTTGCATCAGAACCAGAGGAGGAGGATGAGGATCCTCGCAACATCAACATTCCAGAGTTAGAAGGGACTCGCGACATTGATGGACCAATGCTACAGATTCCAACAATTACAGAGCCGATCAAGATTAAAAAGATCAATATTGGCACAGACACAGAACCAAAGTTTGCCTCTATTGGAGACTATTGGACTGATGAAACAGTTGGACAGATTGCAGATCTGCTACATGAGTATCGGGACCTATTTCCCACCAAGTTCACAGAGATGAAGGGAATAGTCGGAGACTTGGGAGTAATGAGGATACCATTGAAAGAGGATGCTAGACCAGTCAAGCAGCGTCCATATAGATTAAATCCGTGCTACAAAGAAAAAGTTAAAGGTGAGATCGATAAGATGCTAGCAGCAGGCATCATTGAGCCCGTAGAATAAAGCGAATGGGTTAGTCCCATGGTCGTGCAAGAGAATAAAACCAAAGGAGACATCAAGATCTGTGTGGACTTGCGTAAACTCAACGATGCATCGCTTCATGATCCATTTTCGACACCTTTCATGGATGAAGTATTAGACAATGTGAGAGGACAGGAGGTCTACTCCTTCACTGATGGCTTTTCAGGCTATCACCAGATCAGAATCCACTCAGAAGATCGACATAAGACCACGTCTGCAACAGAATGGGGCTCATTCCAGTATACAGTAATGCCCTTTGGTCTTAAGAATGCACCAACTATCTTTTATAGAGTAGTAGTTGCTGTATTTAAAGAATACATCCATAAATTCCTTGAAGTTTATTTTGATGATTGGATTGTATTTGGATTAATTGACAAGCACATAGGAGATTTAAGACTGATGTTAGAGAAATGTAGGCAGTACCAGATTTCTCTGAACTTAAAAAAATGTATATTCTGTGCGCCATTTGGTATTTTGTTGGGTCACATTGTTTGCAGGCAAGGCTTGATGGTAGATCCCGCAAAGATTGCCATCATTGTAAATCTTCCAGTACCCAACTCAGTCAAACAATTGAGGATAGTACTTGGTCATACCGGGTACTACAGAAAATTCATTAAGGGATACGCCAAGATTACAGCACCGATGGAAAAACTGTTAAAGAAAGATGTAAAATTACTATGGAATGAGGAATGCCAACAGAGTCTAAACACACTTAAAGAGAAGATGGTTACAGCACCTATCTTAGTATTTCCAGACTGGACTAATCCGTTTCATGTACATGTGGATGCATCTGGCATCGCACTAGGGGTTGTTTTAACGCAAACAGGAGAAGGAGGTATCGATCATTGTTGGGCTATAGGGCAGACCTGGGTTTTATACCTTTAACTTCGCACCAACAAAAGACCCACAGAGTTGGCCCTTTCGGCAACAACCTGCGAACAGGTTGCAGTCTCACCCGAAACTGCTATGGGGTGCCGCAGAACCAGATTTATACAAGCAGAAGAGGGATATTACTGTACCTTTAGCTTTCAAACAAGTTATAAATGTAAATCACAAAACTTAACATTTATGTATTTAGCTTCGCAATTAGATAAACAAACAGTGCCTTGCGCAACCCTTTACTGGGAATTCACAGCGAAACTATTATCTAGCAATGATCTTTACTTATCAGATATATAGATTTAATGCATAAAAGAACACAATAGAAACAACACATAGAACCACGACACAAAATATAACGTGGTTCACCCCTAGTGTAGGGGTTACGTCCACAGAACTGTGTTTTATTCAACTTTCTACAAAAATCACAGTTCTGATCTGCGCACTCAGCTGCAGATCCCTTCAAGTCCTCAAAGCCGCGCACATAGCTGCAAGCCTCTGCGCACACAGCTGCAGATTTCCTTAATCACCAAAAACCCTCTGCGCACACAGCTACAGAGGTCATCCACGCACACAGCTGGGACTTAACATTTTCTTACAAAATAACCTTAGCTTCGGATCAATTCCTCTTACACAAAAATCCTAACCTGACTTATTTACAAGAGTGCCTATTTATACAGTGCACTAATTACAAAACCATGGCCTTAAACCATGGGCACCCCGAACCCTAAACCCTGGACTTAAACCATGGGTTTATTACAAAAAGAGAACCTTGAATCAACCCCAACACCCCTAAGACTATCTTGAGTCATAACTCCACTTACACTTGGACAAAAACTGCGGAGTTACCAAAATTAGGGACCGTTAAGGTGTGCGCCCCAACAGGCCCCTAAGAATCACCAGTGTCCCGTCTCGGGACACTCTGCTGTTCTTCTGATCCACGAACTTTGTCGACGAGGAGAGCGTACTATTTGTTGAGGCCGCGCATAATATTGTAAGCCACTTGCTCCTTTTCGACCAATTCCTGCAATACTGTGGCTGATGCTTCTTTGGACTTATCCTGCGCGAATGCATCATATTCCTTCAGAACTTTGAGTTGGGTATCCACAGTAGTACTCAACTCGAAAGCTTCGCTGATAAGCGGTTGCAGAGAATTTTCCACTTCTGTTGCCCTTGCCCTGCACGACTCAATTTCCTGCTGGAGTTCGTTGCTTCGCTTGACCTTGAGCAATTTCTCCATAGGCAGCAGAGTCTTAATTGCCACTTTTACTTCATCCAACTCTGTCTGTCGCTGCCTGATGGTTGCTTGCAGCTTTTTGACTTCTGGATGTTCCTGCAGTGTAGTCCAGGCCTCAACGCTATCTTCTAGCAGCTTTGCTGCGCTACCCACAATATCTGAAATTTTTGCTGTTGATGCCTGAATGTCTGCGCGGTGCTGTTCTTTGACCTCAGGGGGAGTTTCCGGAGGGATGCGCAGTTGAAGCTCCGCGATCTGAGTCTCATGTGCTGCTTTGAGCGTCTCAATCTCACTGCGAGACTGCTGTGCAAAGTCTTTCAGCCTGACTACTCTTTGTTCTGGCTCTTCCACCAGCTGTACGTCGAATTCGGGAAGACTTCGACATGCCTCATCCAAAACTCGGACTAGTGTAATCTGCTTACGTTCTGCATCCCTCTTTCTCTGTTCCGCATCCTCCAGCTGCGCTGCGAGGCTATCATTTTGCTTCCTGGTATCTTGCAACTGTTCTTGCGAATAGCGGTCTCGGGCCTGGATTTCCTTCGCAATAAATGACTAGCAAAGATGTAATTCCATCATGGACATCTTGGTATAATTGATTCCTACTACCATGCTCATCTCTGCGCGGGATGCTGCAACAGTTACGATGAGGGCAGCACTTGACACTTGGCCCTTTTTTTCTCTAGCAGGCCATTGCCTTAGGTCGGGCTGCGCGCTTACCGGGGCACCACTTGCTGAAGCTCGAGTCAGCGATTTCTTTGCTAGGTCCTTCAACTCCGAAACATGTTTCGCTACACCCGTGAGGCCCTGTAGGTGCATATCTGCAAATTCTGACCATTTCTGGGTGAGCGTTTCTGTGGACTTCGACAGAGCCTGAGCAAACTCCTCACTTGTCAGAGCAACCTCTTCGACAATATTCTTGTCCTTTGACGCCTTTGTTTTCTTTCGGGACTGCGGTTTGTCTACTTCCTCTGCTTCTGGTGTCTTGCGCTTATGCTGCCTATTAGGGTCAGAAGTAGTTTTAACCGACTCGTCTGCTTCTTCTTCGTCGTCTCCATTTCCGCCATCTCCTCCATGGTCGCTTTCAGTCTGCTGTGACTCAGTTTGTTCGTCACTGTCTTCGGGTGGGTCTTGCTGCTGCGTGTGACTGGGGCCTGCGCCCATATCGGCGACAGGAGGAACATGAATCTTAGGTTTTGTTCCTGCGTCTTTTAACCATTCTGCCGGCCACTGCTGTACGACCACGAGGATGTCAGCCTTAGTCACTACATATGGAAACTTAAAGCATTGATGCTTCTTATCTGCGTAAGCCTAGATAAAAATATGGTGCATATCGGCCCTGAAATTGACCGCACCATCATACTGATAGAACAACTCATTACTAAGCCGTGGGGTTTTTATAATCTCATATGAGATACTCATCATATAAAAGGAAAATACGTAGTTTGTCATCTGTTGGTGGATTTTATCCTGTGAAACCCACAGCGATGTGTACCTGGCTGCACCAGGCATGTGCGCCGGTACAACAGCAAACTGTGTTTCAGTGGGTTCTTGCTAGCCTACCAGGGCGATGAGAATAATCAACCATGAGTAGTGGAAGTGCCGACCCTTTTCCTGCGCGTCACGAGTGTCTTCAAGGAATTCCTTCGCAAGATACGCTGCCCAGTTGTAGCTATAGCCTTCGGCACAGTTGATAGCAATTTTGATGACCGGGGCAGGCACTTCAGTTGGTCTGCATTTCCGTATAATTTTGCATGCTAAGAGCTCAGCTGCGAAGCGAATGTTCTGCTCTTGAATCGCAGAAGTGTGATACCCACGTTTCCCCTTCATCAAGCCAAAGCGCTCCTTCATGCTTTGTGCGAGCTTCATATCTTCGTGCTTTGAGGGAAATTCTGTCCCCAGATCAGGCCCTGCCATTGGTAAGCCGGTGATCCTATGAATGAGCTCACCATCAATAACAATTTTCTTGTCGCCGATCCATAGGTGGCCATCATGGACTAACGCCAGTAGCTGCTTGACCACGATGGTGACTTGTGTGCTGCAGCCAAAATGGGGAACATCAAGCATCTTGAGCAGACCAGCTCGATCCATGCCAGCAGCCCATTGTTTTACTTCCAACACTATCGCACTAGTCTGTGGATATTTAACAAAGTGTAAGTATTGGGATGGTGCGAACTGTGGAAACCTCCCACGATCATTCGTGTCGTGGTCGGCATACTTAAGCCGGTCTATTCTCCCTGTCATCGTTCCGACTAGCTGCACACCCGGTGGCAGCGAAGGGGTGCATATAGTGAACTTAGCGCTCTGCCGAGGTGGTTTAACTCCAGGTCGAATAGGCTGAAGATATGGTGGCCACTGCGGGGCAATGTCCTCATCCCCTTCAAGTGGGATCTCTGCTGAACTAGG
>LPNX010764186.1:356935-376811 GCA_001517045.1 Pseudotsuga menziesii
GGTTCAATTGTGAAGCTCAAGGAAATGCAGAATGCGATTTCCTCGTACTCGGATGTCTTCATATACAATCCATCGACCAAATCTACCATAAATGTGCATTGAAGGTGCCAAATCTGGTAGAGATTCTATTTCCACAGCGCTAGGTTTCGGCAGATATCAATAGGATAGGCAATTAAGGCAATTAAAGTACCGACGCCGCCAAATCGGCAGTGTTCCAACGGTCGGCTTTTGGGATGTAGCACAACCAGATCTTCAGCTGCGTCGCAATAAGGACCCTTGACACCATATTGACCTTCAGTACATCCTGACAAACTCTGCAACCCAGCTGTAAGATTTAATCTCGCAGGTCGGTACTTAGTTATCTCTGTGTCACAAAACATATCAGCACGCCGAAACCCAAGCACCGTATACCAGTTCGCTGCTACAACTGTCCGGATATGGACAAGCCTATGTGCCCGTCGAGGTATATGTTTCCATACTTCATAACGTGGCTCCAAGTGTTCCTGCGGTCCACTCTGCCCATCGAACCTGCTATGCACCTCCTGGAGCTGATCCACGCATCTTAAGCGAAGAGATTTCTGACAAGCTTCCCAACTAGGAATGTACTTATGGTTATCCCTCCATCTTGCTGCGGTGGCATGGAATGCTAAATCCAGAGTCTCCCATGTCTGTGAATCTGACATCTGTTCTGAGAATGTCGCACTAAACTCTGCTAGGTCTGTCGAACCATCAAAAACGGGTAAGGCTCTTGTAAGCCATCTGAGAGACTTGGTAATTCGGGCACATCTGTGTCCATGGAGCTCATACAATCGGTTCTGCCAATTCTCTAAACCATCATCTGAGTCTGTCATACAGGAGCTATCACACTGCCAATCCATAATACCTTCGGCACTGGGGTCAACATAATCTTCTTCCTTCACTATAATGTTGTAGATGTGCTCCAGAACATCCTGATCTTCGTCTCTGAGTGGTTCTATGTATCTTTCTCCTTGTGAGGGATCCAGTAGTAGGATGACTCGCAATTCTTTCCCTTCGAAGGTCATTTGTTTCTTCTTAAGGTTAATAACTGCAACATTTGCCATTGCCCATTCAATTCCTAACAAGGCTGGATAGGAATTGCTGTCGTCAACGATCTCAATAACTTCGAAGTCTGCTACAGTACAGACACCATCAATATCTACTGGAACATTAGGGAATCGTCCTAGGGGCATAATCTTCTGCTGATTGGCTAATCTCAACTGTATAGGGGACCAGGCGAGGTTAGGTTGTCCCATTTGTTCCCAAGTTTGCTTGGTTAATACATTTACCTCTGATCCTAGGTCCAGGATAACATCAGTCATATCATACTCTCCTATCTGGGCATTCAATCTCATTTCCCGACCAGTTCTTCGGACGCGATTAACAGTTTTCTCCTGATAAACTCTTGTCGGAGGTTCATAGAAAGCAAGAACTTTTTGCAACTCCCTTAAAGCATTCTGATTCCTTAAGAGTTTCATACAGCTCTGTAAAAAGGAGGACAGTGTACTTACTTCACCCATCGAAGCTTCTTGCGGCTGTGACTGTTGCGGATGTGGCTACGCAGGTGCTACTGTTGTGGTAGAATCCCCAAAATCTTGCTGGGTTTCCATGAATGTCTCCTTTCCTCTTTCAATCTCCAAAGCGGGGACTTTCATGGGAGCCTGACGAACCCAAGCCTGTTTCTCAGCAGGATGTATATGCGTCGTAGCTCCACTTCTGGTAACAACATTGACGGCGGGGGCAGGTCTTTGGTCAATTGAAAGCATCTGAAGATTCTGAGTAGGGGCACTGTTTCTTTCCTGAATCTTAGCTATCAATTGCGGGCACTGTTCGATCACATGGTCTACTGCGCGGCAATACCGACATATCGTAGTGGGGTTCTGACAATAGCGAACCAGATGTCCACCATGGTTACAGTTATAACACACCGCCTGACCGCATCCTCTGCCAGCCATACCACCATGACCACGGCCTCGAAAACCACCTCTACCTGATGCACCACCGCGGTATCCATAGCCGTCATTACTTGATCCCTCATTTTGTACCCGATAGGCATCGTAGGTGCGTTCTCTCATGAGGTCATAACTGCGACACTCATCTTCATTATGTCCTACGGACTTACAGAATTTGCAGTAAGGTTTCTTTGGGACTTGCACATACCTCTGTAGCAGATAGCAATTCTCAGGTCGATGCTGGCCAATTGTTCGACAGATCTCGCAATATAGAACTGTAGGGTTGAACGGGTTTGGCGCACCAATATTCAGGTAATTCCTTACCACAGGGCACTATTCCTTGTCATGACCTTCTGTCCGACATTGTGTGCACCAAACCTCTTCGCGACCGATTTTTCCTTTCTTCATATTGCGAAGCTCCAAAGCCATCGCTGCTAACTGCGCTTGGATTTGAGCAATACCAAAGTTGTCTTTGACAGGAGCGGTTTCAAGCTTCATCGCTATTTCTAGAGCCTCCTGTTGGTCAGCAACCTTCTGCTGCATGAGTGGAGTTCTGATATGCGGTAGCAACGCTGAAATAAACCATTCTTTGTGCTACGCAGGTCCAATGGGGAAACTGAATTGGTCTAGCAGAACTTTGAATCTTTGATCAAAGTCCCACACTGATTCTCCACGCCTCTGCTGAATCTCTTTCAACTCCGTGGTACACTGCGATTTTGATTTCGTCTTCTTAAATTCCTTTATCATTGTTGCTTTTATATCAGGCAATACATGGTTCTGAGTGCTGGAGAACTTCATGAACCACATCAGAGCACAGTCTCAAAAAGAAGTAACCAGTTGCGCTCTTTTTGTATCTTGGTCCATAATAGACTTAGCAGTCCACACTGCTTCACATAAAAACCAGAACTGTTCTGGATCCTCTGATCCAGTTCCTTTGAAAACAGGTAGCTTAATGTCATCATGCATATGGGCCATAGTGGATCTAGGGGGGGATGGAGGGGGACTGGAAGTAGGCGGGGGGGAATTTGCTAGGGTAGGATGACCTGCGACAGGAGTACTCGGGCTAGGGTGACTTTAAGACTGCGATGGGTTCTCGGGGATAATAGGTCTTCGCTGCGGGGTTACGGGAGGGTTTCCAGCAGAAGGGGTTTCCTCGGGTTCTGAATCGACACGATTTACAGGGGAATACTCGGTGGGCTGACCCTGGGAATAGGATCCAAAATCTTGCTTGTACCTTTTTCCACTTTGCAGCAAACCACTTTGCTCGTCGAAGGTGTTGTCACTTGAAAACATAGGTTAGTAATACAAAATCTAACAGTCTGATTCAATGAGCAGTATACCTTTTTCAGCTAATAGCATTTTAATTCTCAAACTAAATGAATGCAAAAACTTACCCCTGGGTCCTTTGAAAAATTGCCACTCGGCTTCACTAAAGGATGTACTCGTGTCGATGGAGAACTCCGTCACAAAGGCTTCAAGGGTTCGCGTTGTCCAGAAATCAACAACGCGGGATATCTCGTTGTTCACCCTTTTCAGTATATTAATTCTCGCGAGGGTCCAAGCAGGAAACTGACGTTCTTGAAAGTTTGTCCTTCTCTCTGTTAACCTGGATAACCACTTTGTAAAAAGTCGTTTGCACTACGACGCGGATCTTTGTTTTCTTGCTCAGCGAAGTTTAGATAAGTCTCGTCAAGCCAATCACCGATTTCCTTCACAGAGGGTCTCTAGAACATAGCCCTCGAGGTACGACGTAAACCCCTCTTAAGCAGATACTGAGTTCAACCGGCAACAGAACCAATTTTTTGGGCTATAGGGCAGACCCTGGTTTTATACCTTTAACTTCGCACCAACAAAAGACCCACAAAGTTGGCCCTTTCGGCAACAACCTGCGAACAGGTTGTAGTCTCACCCGAAACTGCTATGGGGTGCCGCAGAACCAGATTTCTGCAAGCAGAAGAGGGATATTACTGTACCTTTAGCTTTCAAACAAGTTATAAATGTAAATCACAGAACTTAACATTTATGTATTTAGCTTCGCAATTAGATAAACAAACAGTGCCTTGCGCAACCCTTTATTGGGAATTCACAGCGAAACTATTATCTAGCAGTGATCTTTACTTATCAGATATATAGATTTAATGCATAAAATAACACAATAGAAACAACACATAGAACCACGACACAAAATATAACGTGGTTCACCCCCAGTGTAGGGGTTACGTCCACAGAACTGCGTTTTATTCAACTTTCTACAAAAATCACAGTTCTGATCTGCGCACTCAGCTCCAGATCCCTTCAAGTCCTCAAAGCCGCGCACACAGCTGCAGGCCTCTGCGCACATAGCTACATATTTCCTTAATCACCAAAAACCCTCTTCGCACACAGCTGCAGAGGTCGTCCACGCACACAGCTGGGACTTAACCTTTTCTTACAAAATAACCTTAGCTTCGCATCAATTCCTCTTACACAAAAAAGCCTAACCTGGCTTATTTACAAGAGTACCTATTTATACAGCGCACTAATTACAAAACCATGGGCTTAAACCATGGACACCCCGAACCCTAAACCCTGGACTTAAACCATGGGTTTATTACAAAAAGAGAACCTTGACTCAACCCCGACACCCCTAAGACTATCTTGAGTCATAACTCCGCTTACACTTGGACAAAATCCGCGAAGTTACCAAAATTAGGGACCGTTAAGGTGCGCACCCCAACAATCATCCTATCGCATACTCCAGCCGAAAGCTATCGACAGCAGAAAAGAACTACACCACCACAGAAAGAGAAGGCTTAGCTATGGTGTATGCGCTACAGAATTTTAGGAACTACCTGTTGGGTGCCTCGTTCAAGATGTTACTGACCATTCCGCATTGAAGTATCTAGTCAATAAGCCAATGTTAGGGGGAAGAATCTGCAGATGGTTACTCCTCTTTCAGGAGTATGATTTTGAAATCATTGTCAAACCAGGAAGATTGAACGCCGGAACTGATCATCTGTCGCGAATAGACTCAGGAGAAGAGCCAAGTAACCTAGAGGACAATTTTCCAGATGCGCAGTTATTTTCTATCCAGATCACAGATGAGTACTATGCTGATATCATTCACTTTCTCACCACAGGAAGGGCACCTGAGGAGTTTACCAAGCATCAAAAGAGGCAGTTGGTTGTTAAAGCAGCAGACTTCACCCTGATCGCAGGACAGCTATATAAGTTAGTTCCAGATGAAGTGCTGCGCAGATGCGTGATGCCGCATGAAAAAGAGGCTATTATTAGAGAAGCACATTCAGGTACCGCAGGAGGTCATTTCGCAGGAAAGCCGACTGCTCAGAAAATCCTAACCGTAGGATTATGGTGGCCTACGTTATACAAAGACACTAAGGACTTTTGCAGATGCTGCGATATCTGCCAAAGGGTAGGAAAACCTTCACGACGAGATGAAATGCCGCTGCGACCACAGATTACGTTGCGCGCATTTGACAAGTGGGCTATAGACTTTGTGGGTCCTATCAACCCACCAGGAAAACGAACTGGTGCGAGATATATCATCACTGGAATAGAGTACCTCACCAGGTGGGCAGAGGCCAAAGCAGTAAGAAACTATGATGCTTCTACAGCCGCACAGTTCATTTTTGAAAACATTATCACAAGATTTGGATGCCCAGTAATTTTGATGAGCGATCAAGGCACACACTTCTTGAATCGCACCATTGAGGCTTTGACGGAAGAATTCCAGACACAGCACGATAAGAGCACTCCCTACCACCCGCAAGCTAATGGTACGGTGGAGGCCTTTAACAAGATTTTAGAAAATGCTCTTACTAAGATCTGCAACAGCCAAAGGAATTATTGGGACCTCAGAGTTAACGTTGTATTATGGGCGTATAGGACTACATGCAAGAAACTTACAGGACACACACCTTTCAGCTTGGTGTATGGACAGGAGGATGTTATGCCTATGGAGTATATTCTTCCCAGTTTAAGAATTGCTCAGATCACTGGAATGACTGATACAGACACGGTGCAGGAAAGGCTAGCACAGTTGATTGCCTTAGAGGAAGACAGATTCATCGCTAGATTCCATTAGAAAGTGCAGAAGGCACGAGAAAAACATTGGCATGACAAACACATTAAGAGTAAGACTCTTCAGATCGAAGACCTAGTACTCCTCTATGACAGTAAATTTCTTAAGTTTCCAGGGAAGTTCAAGATGCATTGGTTGGGGCCATATCAGATACAGCAAGTTACAGAGGGAGGAGCCATTCAGCTCAGCAAACTGAATGGGGAGCTTCTTCCCACGATGATCAATGGCATTAGGCTTAAGCTCTATAGTGACAGCCACTCCACCTCTCAGCCCTAACTCAGAGTCACGACGGTGCAGATGTCCAATGTAGTTGAAAGGAGGCATCGCACCGGGAATTAGTCTACACCTGCAGGTATCCTAAGTATCAGGAATCGCATACGGACGGTTCATTTTGAAAAGAAAAAAAAACCACATAGTTTGTTTTTTAGCAAAGTGATGCGGTGTGGCATCGCAGCAACGCGATGTTTCTCCATGCCACGTACCCAGCTTTTGTAACGAGACAGAGTGTTAGTCAAGTCGCCTTCTGACAAGCAGTTAATGAAGACATGACCGGTATACCTTACCGTAGATTTGGCAACAACATAATCAATTATCCAGATTTGCCAAATCTTCGACAAGACCGACGCCTGCATACACACGCTTCGAGGGAAATTGATCGAATTTTAGCATTTATTGAGGATCGGGATGACGGGTGTGGTCTCGTCCAAGCAATTAATACGACCGATGGGTTCAGTCTAGATGACCGTTGTGTCCGGGATTATCGCCTTCAGCATAAAAGCAGAAATTATTCATTCAGGAGGGTTACAGTTGCAAAGATCCGAGAGCTATAGAAGTGCATTGTTAAGTTTCCCCTGTCCAGAGCTAATTTCGTTACAGAGTGCTGTGATTTCCATCGTTTGCATCCATTGCCAATCCAAAGTATAGCACTGAGTGGGTTCTGTCCGAGGAGGAACCTTTAGAAGACATTCTGAGACGCTTCGAGCACGGTGGTCATATGTCCGCTATGGCGACGCCGCCCAGGGTTGTGAAATTAGGAACATCACAGGTCAGACAATTTCCAAGGATGAGGAGTCAAGCGCAGGATGTAGAAGATTTCATCAAAGTCTCTGCTGAAGAGAAGAAGAAAGTCGAGCCGATCACTGAAGATAAGAAAGCAGAGCAGAGGAATGATGAGAAGAAATCTCCGGCCAGGAAGAAAGTAAAAATGAGAAAAAGAAAGCGACAGGAGAAGGAAGATGACCTATCTCATCAGCTAAGAGAAGAACAAGAGGTTCCAAAGGTCAAGAATGAAAATATGATGAACCTAAGCAGCGTGAATACCTAGAGTGAGTTGCTAAGAAGAAAAGTGAAAGGGAAAACAAACCGAGCAAGCAGAACTTCAAGATACAGACAAAGGCTTGTTCTCGGAATGGAATTCCTGGTTTGTATACCTTTCGCATGAGAAGGCTCCAGACTGAATGAAATGTTTGAGAAGGCTGGAAGATACAGATTTTCCTTGTGATAAAAGTTCTAACCCAGATAAAGAGGAAAGGATATCTGTGGAAGACTTCTCAAACCTAGAAGATCCTTAAAAGGTCTCAGGAGCGACGAGAGTGAGAGCATGACTGAGGGCAGGAAAGATAAGAGAGCCCAACGAAATAAGTTACAGAAACTATAAAGAGCTTGTCGCTGCTATGGAGAACGAAATCGCAAGACTTCGGGACAAGCTTCAGCGCACTTCGCAGGAAGCCAAGGAGAAGCTACAGCAGGAGAAGCCTGTTGGTAGTGGCTCGAGGACGAACCACAAGTAAGTGTTAGGGGACTGTTGGAGCAGAGTCCCGCAGCTACAGGAAAAGCTACCATTTTGGCGGATAGACAGCTTTGGCGAAGACGAAGAGATAAGGTAAAGATACAACGCCGTAGCATGTTTCTAGCTGCAGAGCAGAGCCAGAAACTGTGACTGTTGGAACAGCGAAGTCAAAGGAGACGACAGTACCTGAGCGGCCGAGAAGAGAGAGCTCAACCACTGCATTGAAGGCAGCGACGAAGACAGGAGGGCTCAGCTACCCTCATAAAGGAAAAGGAGCGACGAGGCTGAGGTATTGAAGACGAAGGACAGAAGAAGGGAAGCGGTGCATAGTACCCATGGTCAGTGCCGGGAAGCATGGAAGACTGCAGAGAGCAGTGGTGTGACAGAAAGCGGATACCCCAAGTACAGATATGCCGACTGTCACTAATTAGGGTTTTGGGTTACTGTTGGGACAGGCCCACAGTGTTGTAATGGCGAGACCCTCAAGTCGCCTATAAAGGGATGCATTTTGTAGTGTAAAAGGTTGGCATTTTGGGCATTTTATCCATCCAGCTAGTCAGATTATCAGTAGTCTGTTAGTTCACTGTATTTTGTATTGTAACAATCCGCAGGGATTGACAGAGGGAGAGAGAGAGAGTGAGGGTATATTGTAAGAAGGAAATATAGAGAAGAGATCTAAGAGAGAAGGGCTCCAGGATGAGTGCGGAGTTACCCAAAATATCTCTAGGTGCATATGCGGTGCAACAGAACTGTGTACCTCTCTCAAGTTATAATATAGAAACACAGTTCTGTGGACGTAGCTTCTACCCTGGAAGTGAACCATGTAAAACCTAAGCGTTGTGTGATTGATTCATGTGATTGTATTTACTTGTTATATCTGTCATTCATTACATGAACTTTGCTTATAGTAAATGTATGTATGTGTTATTCAGTTCGCAGCATATTTAAAGGTTAAATGCAAGTTGAAGTCTTTAAGTATTTTGTATAAGACTGGGTCTAAGGTTCACTTGAGACAGTTAAGAGTCGTAGTGTAAAACAGCCTTGTGCGTTGAGTCCTGTAAGTTGAACACCGGTACACTAAATATGCAGAGCCGTAGCGGTGGGATATCACAGGGAGGTGATATCACACCATCAGAGGAGCCGTGGTGCGCTGCGGTTGAGGTTCGAGCGTAGGAGAAAGGCGTGTGTTGCCTAGGACGCGGCGATGCGATAAGGATTAGAGTCATCGCGAGTAAGAGGAAACTGCGCATCGCAAAGAGAGATATATCTCGCAGCCTAAGAAGAGCTGCGAGGCGCACTCAGGACGCCATATAGAACCTGGTCGAGACACTTGAGTCTCTGGCCAACCCATTAGGATCACTTCGGGTGAGACTTCAGGTCGCTCCGCGGTCTGTCGCCGAAAGGGCCAGTGAGCTAGGGGTGTTGTTGGTTCATATAGTAAACCCGGGTCTGCCCCACGACCAACAACCATATGCGTCTGGTATATCAGCCACGACAATATTAATGACTTGGCACACTTTATCATTTGATGCCAGATGGACTAGGACATCTTCCATCTCACCAATTACCTTTACATCCGTCCTGTCCAACTAAACAACACTCCATGTGGATGGCTTAGGCTGCCCATTGATCTTTTTACAGACTGATATTAGCATGACATTTACTGACGCCCCTCAGTCTACCAAGCAATTATGTACATTATGATTGAAAATTTCAAATGTGAGGAGGAAAGGTGGATGTTTGCTTTTAGACTTACCTCCAATGCTGGTTTCGCCGATTTCTTCTTCTTCCTGAGGTTGATTGTCAGTGGGCAGTTTCTCATCCGATGCTTCAAGCGCTTTCAATAGTCTTTCTTTTTGCTGTGGCACTTTACACATTTCGAATGGTGGAACATTCGCTTTTACCTTCTTTAAATCTTCCACGACGTCATAATCCATCGGGTCCTCAATGGGATGAGGTTTATCAGCATTCATCTTTCCTTCCTTTGACCTAGCCAACGTATTATTCTGCTTCGGATCTTGGCTGGTAATAGTGAATTCTGGAATCTTATCAGCTAAGGATTTATTTTGAAATTTCTTTACATTTCTTTGCCAACAGAATATAGATGTTATCTTTCTTTCGGAATTGGATTATGAAGCCCACTGCTTTCAGAACTATTACCGGTGGAATCATCTCAGGAAAACGGGTTTCCTCGGCCAGCCATACACTTGCGGCCCTCCTTCTAGCGCAAAAACTGTTGAGGCCCAGAAATTTGCAGGCAACAACAGTAAGGGATTCTCCCCAGTCAACGTTCCCAACTAGCCCGTGACTATTTGGTGTAGGGAATCCATCCGGTTTGCAGTCCGGCTACCGTAGGTCAAGTAACAAAACAAAGGGCTTTACCGGTTACGGCCCGGTCCACCGAGTTTTTGTATTTTGACTTAAATTATGAAATGCACGTGCCTAATTAACAATGCAGAGTGATAAAGATGCAAAGAGCATTCACAATGTGATGCGAAGGTTCTTACCTCTCATCTTAGAACTCACAAGCATCTAAATCATACAAACAGTAATAAAATAAGACTAACTAAACTATCTCTAGAGAGCTAGATTAATTCATGAAAATGCAATACTGTTCAGGTGTTATGGCAAATCACAAATAGATGTTCTCATAACCAAACATATAAACAGAAGTAAAAGTATACATGACAAGATAGCTCATCAACAATTAAAACATCTCATTACTCATAGTGGAAGAACACCATAAAAATACCGAAGAATCTTCAGACAAGAACATAGGTTCAAGAAATTAGAACACTCTTACAGTTAATGAGACACAGTTGAAAACGAAATAGTTCACATTCAACATTGCTCAATTAAACGCATTGATCCATTCCACATAGCACTCTCTCCAACAGGTAAAATTTTCACTTTCTGATTTGTAAAACGAAATAGTTCCTCTTACAAGCAAAAGGTTTACCAGTTTTCCAGGGAAAAAGCCCCTATCTAAGTTCTACTCTCCTCTATTTAAACCACAAGAGCAGACTGCTTGGGCTGCCCCCAAAACCGTCTGACCTTTCAGTTCCCCAACGCTTCATATTCTTCTATCTTCTCAGTGCATACTCATGATTGGATGAGTAACTGTCGGACCTTTCAGAACTGCTCCTTTGTCACCATTCATTTTGTCTTTTCCTTCGTTTGTCCTTCTTGTGCTCCTGCTTTTTTCGGTTATACCTCTACCAATGGCCCGTTATGCCTTCGCGCCGCGGTAGTCTGAAAACGCCTTTTGAGTCCACCTGCTATTCAACAAAGTGTATCATTTATTGGGACTTCATTATAAAACAAAGCAGCAAGTTATACCAACTGAAAAGGCCAACCCCAAAGAAATGGCCAGGTGCACCACTTATACTACTTCATCCACCTACAGGCTTGACAAACCTAGCCAACGACGGTCAACAGGAAACTCTTCGGCGGCTCAAAATACTGACGTCGAAAGGGTAGACCAATCCGCCGGCGAGAAAACTTTAAATCGGAAGCTGGAATGATAATGACTTCGGAAGCCAATTGGTTCACAAAGTCGCAACGGCGGGAAAGGAAAAGAAAACGAACAAGTAGCCTGCATCAGCAGCGGAGCGCTTTTCACTTCGGGTGGCAAATTGATTTGGGAGCCGCAACGGCGGAAGCGAAAGGTTAGGGACACGAGACCTGAGGGAGGGAAGACTCTCAATCGGAGGTCGGAAGACATTTTACATCTGACGCTAAATGGCTTTCCCAGCCGCAACGACGGAAGAAGAAAAGTTACGGGAAAGCGACTAAAAGACTGACGCATCGGCTGGCGAAGCGTTTTGGACTTCGGGCACTGAGCTGCTTTGAGAGCCGCAACGGCGGAAGCGAAAAGGTAATGGCCTCCGATCAAACATATTTTCGACGCCCGATGTATAAAAATGATTTAAGTGTTTTGGACAGCCCTCGAATTTCAACAACGGATAAAAACTGGCTTCACCTCTGCAACGACGACCCAAAACAAAGAAACTTGATCCGATCGACAAGTAAATAAAATTGCGACCCGCAACAATTTCCATCACAATCAAATTTGAAAACCAGGGCGAGAGTTAATATTTAGAATCATCCAAAATTAAACATGACCAAAAATTCAAAGGATCCAACGATTCAAACAACTCTAAATCATGAGGAGGGGCCCAAAATTTAAGAAATTTGGGGAGAATGGTTACAACTGCAACAACATGTATGTGCTAGTTCCTCTGAGGACTGCCATAAAATGCATCACATTGCATGGCTTGCTTGGATTGTCTGGTGCATGGCCTCAACCTAACACTTATTCTTTATTTTATTTTGTTTTATTACGAGTAATTTTGGCAATATGCCCAAGCACTAGAGATTAGTGTTAAATTCAATGAAGCATAGGATCATCAACCCGGATGAATTCAAATGAGAAGATAAGGCTGCAAAAGAGAGAGAATAATTTAGCATAGACTGATCAATTACTCATGGAAAAAGTGTACACACATAGAGACAAAATTGGAATAATATGATTATATTCATGAATCGGTAATCAATATGTAATACAATGGTTATACATATAGGATAATTTGACTACCTAAGATAGGATTCGAATCTACCAACCTAGACTGACTCCGAAGCTAACTTAGCATGGGAAAATCACCACTGGAGCTCACTAATGCAACTTTAGGTAACTAACTTAGTCTACAATCAGTTAAATGATGAGGGTAGGTGAACAAAGGCACCCACACTCCCTTCAATCATGCAACCTGGCACTAGGATAACTGATTGTGATCTAACTAATGATAAATGGAGCATAACTGAACACCTACAAATGTCAACTGAAGGATACTACTGGTGGCACTCAGAGTGGGTTCCTAAATTATAGGGATTGGTCCATGGGGAACCTAAACTCATGCAATCAGGTGTAGCAAGTGGCAAATGTCCCCTAGGCGTGTCCCCCATGCACCAGTGGAGTGATAAAGACCTCCTAAGCTAGGAAAATATACAATTAGACTATTTTGTCAAAGGGAGGATTAATAATAATCCCAACAATTAGTTGTCTTTCCGAGCCCAACAACTTTTGTCCATTTGTCCATTTGACATCTTGGGGAATCCTCATTTTGTTTTTAACATTGCTTAAACCTTAAACTAATCTCATCATGTTTTATATATGCCTAAGATTTTAATTTAATGAATTATATATAGATGCGAGATTTATATACGCCTAATATTTTAATTTAATGAATTATACATAGATATAGGATTAAAGCTCATGCGTTGAATTTAATGAATTATACATAGATACAGTCGTCAAGCTCATGCATTGAATATTTGTATACATTTGCATAGGAAATGTATTCAATAACATCCCAAAACGTTCAAATGATACTTTTATTTCTTCAAAGTAAAAGCTAGGTAAATATTTGTTTATTTAGCTTACATCGCACCTACAAAGATTATATGTTATAGGTCCTTTTACTAGAGCCTGCATATTATCACCTCCAATTGAAGTTACTAAGTCATTTTTCTGAGTTTCCCAAACACATAATCATTAGTATGTTGTATATTTAGTAAACAAATGCACCTGGCTAGGCCCTTCTTTCACCTCATACATCCCACTCAAATGCATCTTGTTAAAAATCATTTACTTTAAAACCCTCAACCAAATGTCAATGAAGTTTCCTACATCTCAATAGAATTCCCAGATGATGGAAAATCAGAATTTCACTACTCAAAAACAACTTATCATCTATTGTCAACTCTTCTAGCTCATAATTTATCATCATTCTTTAACTCTCATTTTATTTATCTACATTATTATGTAAATGATACCCATATTATTATATTTTATGACTTAAAATAAGCTTTCATAAAATCGCATATAAGACCTCGCCACCCACTCTTACCTACTTTTCCAATATGCATTGCATTCAGTCTCACTTTGTCAAAAGGTTATTATCGTTTCTTCATACTAGTGTTTTTTAAACTTCATTGTTGCATTGAACGACTAAACCTATAATACAAATAATAATTAAAATCTTATAAAATACATACACTTATATAAGTCTCCCAACCCAATTGGACCTCAAACCTAATTTGGGTTCTTATGTATAATTTTTTGAAAGTTCAATGGATTGGTGAAGTTACATCAATTCTATAGTGAAATATTATTTTTTACAATTAATGTGTTTTTAATGGTCTTGTGCTTATTTATTCTTTTCATTGGCTTTATCATGTTCATATTTATTACAACGACAATTTATTTGTATCACTTGGACAATTTAAAATGTCGAAAGGACCTTATATTCGCTTGAAGGAAATGTCCCATTAAATCTTACTCCACATAATGCCTATTCTATCTCTCTCTGCTCTTTGCATTTTCATGCGACAACAAGGTTTATTTATAAGCTTTGATCCCAAATGACAGGTTTATTTTATGACTATAATGTAGACTTAGATAGTTTCCCAAACAAAGAACTCATCCAATATTTCATTCTCGATAGCGATCTTCAAGATGAAGGCAATGGAAACCTCCTTTTAACAAGAATATTGAATGCTATGAATAAAAAGTGGATAAATGGTCCTTCACATCAACTTACATGCCCCTCGAGAGAAAATGCTTGGGGAGAGAAACTCCATGTTGGAGCGACTTTGATATCAATAATATATGTCTCTTCCTAACATCAATAACAATCTCATAATCAACATGACTCCCTATGCGCCTTGCACATGCTTAGGATCCCTATTGCTTGCTCTGACACCACTGTTAGAATGAGACTGAAGAAATCAAGAACATCATTAATGTTGCAACATGGAATAAAATGCCCACATGGAGCATTTATATTAACAAGCATAAAAGAATACATATATAGTATGCTATTTGATAGCTACATGACAACCATATCATAACTAGATGGTTGTTAGGTATCTTTAGGTCTCATATTAGGGTTATTGTAACATAACTCCCATTTATGTAAGGTTGCAAGGGAAAGAACAAGGTGGATGGAGCTCATTTTGGAGATAAGGACAAATCTTTCATTGTAGTCAACTACTTCAACTTGGGAAATTCCTTTGGCAACTAACCTTTCCTTAAGTCTTTCAACACTTCCATCAATTGTGTAGTTAGTTCGATATACCCATTTACATTTGACAAGTTTTCTTCCTTTCGAAAGAAGTACAAGATACTGAGTATCATTAGTTATTAAGGAATGATATTCTTCATTCATAACTGCATCCCAATCTAGATGGCCTGAAGCTTCTGCAAATGTCTTTGGATCATGATTCTTTGAAACTTGAGCCAAAAGAGATGTGGCTCGCTAAATCTGAGAATGTGTTTGGCGTTCATCTATGGGATCACCGACAAGATCACCAATGGCTTTGCATGTTGAATGCGCCCACAAAGAAAGTTTTTGTGTTGGTGCAACTAGAGGAAAATGAGTGGGATGAGGTGGATTTTCATCCTCACTATCATCATCAGAAGTTGGAGTAGGAACATTGTCAAGGAATTTGGGAGTAGAAGATGGTACAAGCGTCAAAGATGCCTCCTAGTCCATATATGGCACAACGATCGAATTAGGCTTGTAGTCCAATATATTTTCATCAAATTTAATATCTCTTCTAGTAATTATATCATGGAAATGTGGTTGAAGAATTCTATAACCTTTTACATCTTTAGAATACCCAACAAATCTCCACTTTTCACTCTTAAGTTGCAATGCTTTTCATTTTTCATCAAGAATATGAGCCCATTCTTCACTACCAAACACAAGGAAGTGATTGAAATATGGTCTAATGTTACTCCATGCTTCTTCCAGTATTATATCTTTTAGAGCCTTGGTGGGAGTGTGATTAACTAGTAATTTGCACAATTAATGGCTTTAACCCAAATTAAAGACTTAATCCCTTAGCTTGGAGCATATAATTAGTCATTTCTTTTAATGTGTGATTCTTCTATCGCCAACAACATTTTGCTATGGTGTATATGGACCAATATGTTTCATTTTAATTTCCTAGGCAGTGTAGCCAATGGTGAATTTATTTTTTTACATATTCGCCTCCATTATCTCTTCTTAACTTGTGTATTTAATGTCTAGATTGTTTCTCTACAAGGGCCTTGTAGGCCAAAAACTTGTCAAAAACTTGTCAAAAACTTCAGTCTTAAGTTTTAAGAAGTAAACCCAGGTGCATATCAAGAAGTTGTCAATCATAGTTAAGAAATAATTGAAGCCAAAGAAAGAAGAAGAAGGAACCAAACCACACAAATCACTGTGAACAAGTTGCAAGGGGGTCGACGCATGCAAAGAGGCACATTTTTTAAAATTGTCTCAATGTGTTTGCCAAGAACATGCCCGAGAAAAACACCATCTATGCAAGAGACGAGAGAAGGACCAATCACCATTTTTTTATTACATGGTTGTTGCAATGAGCGATAATTTAAATGACCAAATTACTCATGCCAAAGTTTGCTCAAGTCATCGCTATGAGCAATGAAAACTGAGGGAAAAGGCAATGACCAAAAGTTGTTGAATATGTACAACCTGATAATATCATCAGCAATTATAGTAGCTAGAACATGCTTAGGATCTTTGAAATCCTTGATTACAACTTGGTGAGGTGTAAATGGTACGGTATTACCTTCACAAGAATGATTGATTTGATAGAATGCAACGAATTGTGCGAAAGTCTTGGAATATATAATACATCATTCAAATGACCAGATCATCTACCTGAGTTGTTTCAGATCCTGCAACATTAAGGGATCTATCATAACCAACAAATATTTGTTTGGTGTTGCATTCATTTAGAGCAATAAAAATGGCTTTATCCTTATCCATATGATAAGATGCTCTATAATCAATGATCCACTCATTAGAAGAAGAGGAAAAATATGCATTGAAGGAAAAAACAGAAGCACAAAGTGCATGTCCATGAGTTGTAGAGTCAGAAGACGGATCATGGTTGATGTAGTGATGTTGTGCTTCTTCATTGTTGCTTCCAAGGCTATCATCTTCTTAAAACACTTAGATTCAACATGACCATCTTTCTCACAAAAATTGCAATGGTGCTCATTCTTCTTATCTTTTGATTTGGTTACCTTGTCACCGTTGAAAGGATGAGTTGGCTGGAAGGGTTTGGGACCCTTGTTTTTCTTATTATCACGAGGATGTTGCTTCTTGGTATTCTTGGTGTTGTTCTTCTATTGTGCTACTAATGCTTTGCTATATGTGTCGACATTTCTTATTGCTCCAAGATGTATGAGCTTATCTTGCTCTCGAATAAGGAATCACAAAAGATTCAAGAGTAGGTTCTACATAGTGAGCCCCCCTAGATTATTTCATGGAGTAAAAGATAGATACACAAGCGGAATAGTTAGGACCAATCTTAGAAAGAATATGAAAAATGTATTTCTTGTATTCCCTTTTTATGTTGTATTCTTCAACTAAGAACCTAAGGCTTTAAATAGATAGTCTTGTGTGCAAGAGAAATCACTTGGATTTAAAGTAACCAATTCATTTTCAAGCCAATCACCTCTCGAATATCATTGTGTATACGAAACATAGTTTCCAATTTTTCCCAAGCCTTATTTGGTGCATCAATTTCTCGAAGGTGAAATTGTAACTCATTACAAATCGACATCCCAATTAATCCACAAACTTAATCACATTTATTAGCTCATTTTATTTTCTTATCATTGTTAGTAGGTTTCGTTTATTTTGCTAAGGTATTCCAGTAAAGTCTCCTAAGTCATATAACATCCTCTGTACGGGCTTTCCATGAGAAGCAGTTGGGATTTCCTTTGAGACCATGCTTTAAGACATCTCTCATGCATATTATTAGGTAAAGAAAGCATTTCTCATACTTTTCCTTGAAATCCTTACATTATATTTAACAAATTCATACTCTCTCAACAAGAAATCACCACAAATCGCCATAGCTTGAGTTTAAACCCTTTCCACATCTCCAAAGTCATGCAATTATATAGTTAGATTGTGTATTACGTTCCTCATAATCCCTCGAGACCTTTTAATCCATACAATATTTGCACTGCAAAGATTTGCCTTTTAACCACAACTCTAAGATATTGGATTAACTTATTTGCATTGAACATGCATGCCTTGGATTGGGTTTCTTGAATTATTTTAATTGCAACTATAAGATAATGGATTAACTAGTGATGGATTAACTATACCTTGGATTGGGTTTCTTGCATGCATTTCATAAATTATGGCACTCATGGGAGGGTTAACTAGTCATGATTTCAAATATTCGTCTTTGTGGGGTGGAATTTGAAAGCTAGTATTTGTAGCTATCCATCATGTGGTTAGGATGTGGGATAGGGATGTTACAGTATACAACAAAAACATGAATGGAGTGAAAAGGGATAACCTACAAACACAATCGGATGAGGTGGCTCACCAGCTCCTTAGTACATTGCTTGTGAGGGAAGGTTGAGCGTGGTACACACCTATCACTTTAGACTCTACCAAATAAGAAACTTATTTCATTAGAAACTAGAGGAAAATCTAAGAGTGCCATACTTCATGCTACATTATTTGAAATCGATAATGGTTAAGGTACATAAAGGGAAGGAGGATGCATGAACCCATCATGGAATGATAAAATTGATTATGTATGATGTCTTGGATAGTCATCCCTCATGAATTTCATGGGATAAATTTATTACAATCAATAGAGAAACATTTATATCATTTAAAGTTACAATGGAAGAACATGAGGCAATCAAAGAAGTGAGCCCAACAAGGGAGTCTACAAAAAGTAACAAAGAAAGAGGAAAAACACAGGACAAAAATAAAATAATGGTTCAAAATAGAACCAAAAGAAAAGATGAAGAAAAAGAGGTCGTTGCCATCTTGATGAAGATGGGGACACCTGATACTAGTCCCTTAAAACTATAAGTAAGAAGCCTTTCAATAGGAAAAAAGGAGAAACCCACTAGTTGAAGAATCAAGATGATGCCTTAGGTAGCTAGAAAATGGAAATTATCTTGAAGGACACTACTGTGATGGGCAAAGTAGAAGACAATCACCCTAGTGTAACCAAGGATGTAGGAGACACAACATGGACATAGGATACCAAGAAGAATGAAGTTGAAATATAACTTATATTTTCTGAGTGAGAGGAGGCTAAAGTAGAGACCCTCAAATGAAAAGGACTTGAAAATACTAGAACAACAATTGAAGGTACAAGTGAGGGAAATCCCTACTTGAAACAAGAAAAAAAATTGCAACCTTGCAAGAGAAATTAAAAATCATGAAGATGCAACACATCATGGATAATAAGGGAAAACACGAAGAATAAAATACGTGTTTAAAAGTTGAATGGAAGAGAGATAAGGAATATTTATCAAACACAATTGAAAGGATTGATATATTTGAGGCATCCATTTCCAAAATGGTCGAGTTGGATGAAGACATGTTCTATTGTAGGTTTCCAACCAATGTTTATGCCTTATTCCTAAAAGAGCAACGTCATAAATTTCAGTTGGGAAGAATAGCTAGTTAACACCACTACCAAATTTATACACTAAAGGAGTTTATAGAAACATAACACCAATGTGGCAAGGAGGAAATG
Organism: Pseudotsuga menziesii; assembly: GCA_001517045.1. Lineage (NCBI taxonomy): Eukaryota > Viridiplantae > Streptophyta > Pinopsida > Pinales > Pinaceae > Pseudotsuga > Pseudotsuga menziesii. Next base: position 376,371 of record LPNX010764186.1, read on the forward strand.
GATTAGTTGTGTGGCTTTTAACTTCACACATATGTGTTACCTCACCCATATAAATGATCACCAAACCCCTCTGTGGGAGATGTGCTACTCATGACACTTTACTCTTGGGTTCACAATGAAGAAATAAGGATTGTTGAATTACAAGATTATGGGGAAGAGGGGGTCAACAACCATTCATGAATTAAAGAGGAAACAAGGGATAAATAGGTAATAAAAATTCATATGACTATGACCTTACACATAAGGCAATGGTCAATTATGAAACAAAAATCAGGAGTTCAAGAAATAGGGTGATACAATTTTGCCAAAATAGGTGGGATGGGTTACCCATTTCCCTTCAATGGATGGAACCACATTTTACACAAAAAATAAAAGCTACCCTTTGCAAGGAACATATGTGGAAAGAGACAATAAAGAGAATGAAACTCAAATAGATTGGGC
>LPNX010764186.1:382610-414548 GCA_001517045.1 Pseudotsuga menziesii
AGGCCCATCTCATAACTAACATGACATTTTTGTGCCCTAAGAAATAAAAATTCCATGGAACTATATGATTTATGATGAATATGAGACAATTGATTTATGCTTGTTCAAACTTATGTGATTTTCTTGAGTGTTAAGGTTTAATGTGGCATGCTTTACTATAGGCATGACCTTTGAACGATTTATGCATAGTAATATCCTTGGAATAATGTTGTATGTCAGTAGGAACATATCTTAGAACCTAAGTTCAATGTTCTCAATTACTCTCTAAATAAGCTACTACATGTGAGACAATTAAAGGATAATGTTCCTTCTCAATATTCAAAGCTGGTAAGCATTTAAGAAACAAGCAATGCTGATCCTCATAATTTGAATTATTGATTGAATCTTTCAAATTATTTAGGAGGGAAATAATCAGTCTCTTGTAAGAAATTGCATAAACATAGGATTTAAGGGACATACCTCCATCAATCAAGGATTGATTGGAAGAATTAGTTATGAGTATTCAAGTACAAATAGAAGTGGAAAAGGTGGGAGTTAGCTAGTTCTTATTAAGCATTGGAGGACTCATTGAAATTGTAAGAGGAGATCATTTTGTAGCTGTATTATGAACTTTTTTGAATAAAGAGTAGTCTTCATTGAAGATATGAGTATTTGTCAGATTGCTCAAGATTCATGTATCTACCTTGAGTAAGGGATCACTCAAGGGAAGGCATAGAACCCTTGTAGAGTTTGACTTTACTTTCTACATTTATTTATCTCTATACTTTCAAATTCCTATATCTAGTTGTGGTGAATGTTAGTTTAATAACTTCATGATTTCTTGTATTTTCTTTCATTGTCATTTCGATGATATCATATTGTAATGATTTTATGTTTATGGTTTCCAACACTATGAAATATATCTTATGGATCAAGATATGATCACTATTAAGGTCATAGTCTATTGATTCTCATTACACTAGCTATTCATCTACAAAGAACTGACACCAATGATAGTAGCACAACATATCATTGATTGTGGAACCCTTCTTGTTTTCACCAACCCTTTAATAACAAGGCAGTGACCCTACAACCTCATTCATCCTTTCTACCTAATCAGGGAAATAGGAATGAAGTTCATGGACTACTTTCTTAGGGGAGGAAAGTTAAACATGGTATTCAAGGTACATGTTTGATTTGCAACAATTTTATTAGTTTCATAATTCATATTAGACTCTTGTAGTTTCGTAGACAATGCACAATACCTTATAAGTTAGCATGCTCTTGGATTCATGACCAAAGTAGAGTTGAGGAGTTCAACAATATTGCATAATACATCCCTCCTGATTTATTATAACCCGAAGTTAGAGAGTCCTCATCATCCCTCAATCATATATTCCCTCTTATCAAAATTCGTACATAAGAAGACCACATAGTAGCTTGATCCTCATCTAGGTCCAACTCTTGAGCCAGCTCAACCTTGTGATTAAAGATAAACAACATCTCATGCCCCCATATGATTAAGAGTCGTAGTGTTTTTTTCTTATAAAGTTTCAATCATGTCATAACAAAAATTATCCTCTCTCCATAGCCCAATATTGCATATTTATCAACTTTGACCTTTGAATTATTACCAACCTTCCATGCTAGAGTTCTTCCCAGAATTGGAAAGGAAAGCAATAGTGCTTTCCATTGATTTGCTGCATTTTTAATTGCCTTGATTGGATTCCATCCAACATAGATAAGTCATTGGATTGAAATACCTACAATCAATCATTCCCCCCCAATATACTATTACAAATTAGATATTTCAAACAACTTTTGGATGCTAGGAAGAAAGAAGAAGAATGAATATGCATTGAAAATCTTCTTCGGTTTTGCTAAAACTTGATATTTTAGTTGTGGAATGTGCCCTTCCTCTTTACTATCTTATGAGAGAACTTTGAAACAAACATTTTTTATTCACCATAATGTTTGGAATATGATGCAATGGAAATGCATACGACCAATTATCCATAATATTCACATTTCTGATGTAAGAGCATCACTACAAGTTCTAAATAATAGTGCGTGATAGTAAAGCACATCAAAGAAAATCTCGATGAAGGAAGCACAAAGGGAAAACACAGTAGAATAATGCAATGCACATGAGTTTTGTTGTAGAGGAAGAAAGCATGTAACATGTGAAATGGAAGCACGTAGTGGCCATCAACAAGGAGCACAAAGAGGATTGTGCAAGAAAGTGTGAAGAACATTGTGCTATGTGATTGCAACATACTAAAATATAGTAAAAATGGGGCAAAGAAGAGCATGTTAGAGGAACATTAAAGGTTTAATATAGATCTAACCAATTGTATAAGAAGTTGAAAGGTTCAAGAGGGAGATGGAGAGTTGCAAAGGAAGCTAGTCAACTTGCATGATAAATATGACAATCAGTTGTACATACAATGCATTTAATGAAACATTGAGTTGATTAAAAGGTTGGCCAACAGACAAATTGTAGAGTGACAATAGCATGGAGTTTATATTATGCATTATATGTATTTTGACCATTATTGAAAATGAGTGAAAAAAATTACCCACCAGTAAGTAATTTGGTTCCATATTTCCTATGTGCAAATGCATGCTTCAATATTTATTACTTAATATTGTTATTGGAAACCACTAAATTACAAATCATTTCTTAATAAAATTAATAACTATAGACAACATGCCTCCCTTTCATCAATTGGCTTCTTGCTCACAAACTAAACATGACATTTCCCTTCCAATTCTCTAAAGACTCATGTAATTCATTAAAAGTTTTTTATCAAAATTTCATTCAAACCTTCGAATATATCATTACATCATACTTTCTTTGATACCATGCTTTAAGAGATCTCTCATGCATATTATTAGCTAGAGAAAGCATTTCTCATACTTTTCCTTGAAATCCTTACATTATATTTAACAAATTCATAATCTCTCAATAAGAAATCACCACAGTTCGAGTTTAAACCCTTTCCACGTCTCGAAAGTCATCCAATTATATAGTAAGATTGTGTATTACGTTCCTCATAATCCCTCGAGACCTTTTAATCCATACAATATTTGCAGTGCAAAGATTTGCCTTTTCACCGCAACTCTAAGATATTGGATTAACTTATTTGCATTGAACATGCATACCTTGGATTGGGTTTCTTGAATTATTTTAATTGCAAGTATAAGATAATGGATTAACTATATACTGATGGTATATATAATGGATCAACTATAAATAATCGATGAATACTTTTATATTGGTGAATACCTCATGGACCATTCTATATTCCAGTTTAAGTAGGTTTAATGGTTAAGAATTGATGTTTCCTCTTCGAATATTATATGTTCAAATCCAGAGGGGTAAACGATGTACGCCTGTATAAATTTTGGTAGTAAAAACGTTGTGCAGAGGAGGGACCCTTATCTCACAAAAAAGGGAGTATCATACACCAATTTAGTGTATAGATTTGCTATGACCTTCAAATTAAATTAATAATATTATCAATAAATACAAATTAAATTCTACGAACAAGTAAATCTGATAAACATATATTATGACTTGGCATTTGGCATTGTCTAAGTTAAACTCATAAGAATTTGTCAAGTAAATTTATGTGTAATGACAAAGTTTTAAAACATTATTGTCATGTAAATTTATGTCTAATGACAAAGTTTTAAATTATTATTGGTAAAATGTCTTATACCTCCATTCATTTCAATTTCATTAATCTTTGGATTGTATGCTTAAGGTTTCTAGTGTACTCTCGTCCTTCTAGAATTGAAAAATATCCCACTTTATGTATTTGTGCGTATATGTTTACAAATTATACTATAAAAACTATTATTATTAGATTAATTTTCACCAAAAGAAAACAAAATATTATCAAAAACTTTATTTGAAGTTTAGGGTTTAAACAAACTTACTTTGAAATGCTTCATTATGATTCTAAAGATGGGTCGAGTGTTAACTTTAAACGTATGTCAATCGTTTCTATACTACTACAAAATGGAGTTCCAAAGATATAAACACAATGTTTCGGCACTTTGAAAACATCCATGCTCGGTTTATTTATTTATGATTAGCCCAGGTTTGTTCATTTAAGTTCTCTACTATAATATCTTGTACTTGCATCGATGAGCATTTTGAATAATATTTTTAATTTAATTTAATTTTTTAATAAGAATTTTGGTATTTGGTTTTTTTCAAGTAAACATGTTCATCTTTGACTAAACTCATAAACTACCAAAAACATCACTTAGGACAAACATCTTGGATCTTGTGGTTAAGTGCAAGCTGAGGCTTGATCTTGTATGGGAAAGGGAAAACACCACCGACTATGTTGTAAAACCAAAGACTTGTGTTCTAAAATATAAACAAACAACAAACTAAATTCTATAATTTATACTTTAAAAACAATTTTCATTCAAAGAAAAATAGTTATTTGAGTTTCAAGATTTTTTTGGTAAGAAATGTCGTTAACTAGATTGTTCAGAGAATCCACAATGAAATGCTTCATTGTCATTCTAAAGATGGGTGGAATGTCCACTTGCAGCGTATGCCAGTCATTTTTAAACTACTACAAAATGGAATTCCAGAAGATATAAACACAATCTTTCAGCATTGTGAAAACATCCCTGCTCAATTTATTAATTTATTATTAGGTTGGGATTGTTCATTTAAGTTATCTACTATAATATCTTGTACTTGCACTGATAAGAATTTGGAATAATATTTTATTTTTTAATAAGAATTTGGGTATTCATTTTTTTTTAAGTAAACATGATCATGTTTGACTAAACTCGTCAAATAGCAAAAACAGCATTTAAGACAAGCATCTTCGGTCTTGTGGTTAGGTGCAAGTCGAGGCTTGATCTTAGATGGGCAGGTGAGGACACCACCCACTATATTGTAAAATCAAAGACTTGTATTCTAAAATATAAACAAGCACCAAACTATTCTATAATTTATACTTTAGAAACAATTTTCATTCAAAGAAAAATAATTATTTAAGTTCCAATATTTTTGGGGTAAGAAGTGTTGTTAACCAGATTGTTCGAAGAATCCACAATATACATTTTTATCGTCTATGTTTCGAATTCGAATCTAGATCCATCATTAAGACAAGTACATTTATTAAGTACCCATGTATTTATTGTCCATAGGTCGACACATAAGCCTTTGTTCTACGACAAAGTGGTGGGGTTTTCCCTTGTCCATCAAGGATCAAGTATCAGTTGCATCTAATCGTGAGACCCATGTTGCTTGCCTTAGATGATAACTCACATAGGTGATTCGTTTGACTAAAAACAGTCATGTTTGTTTGGTCATGATTGGGGTTTGTTATATGATTGGAGACATGACTCAACTTTGTCATGATGATGAGCCTTAATTGAGGACGATCAATAACCATCCTGTTGCGGAGAATTTAATGCGATGGCGTTTGCGCAGCAAGACGTTGGATCTCAAGCTGCTTGAGATCCAATGACCTGTTACGTAGCTGTTGTCGCATTAAAGCTTGCATAGCAGGCTGGTTCATTTTTTCCTCAATTGAGGGCTCAAAACATCGACATAAGCTGCTTGAGATCCAACAACCTGTTACGTAGCTGTTGTCGCATTAAAGCTTGCATAGCAGGCTAGTTCATTTTTGCCTCAATTGAGGGCTCAAAACATCGACATAATAATGTATATCTATGTGTATCCAAGTGCATAGAAAACTCCAGATCACAATCAAACAATTAACTCCTTTGAATTCTCAACTCGTATTATGGTCATGTTTACCTGAGTGGAATTTAATGCCCAAAATTTTCACACACGAGCTTTTGTTTTTATGGCAAGTTGGGTGGGATTTTCCGTTCACCATCCAAGATCAAGTCTTAACATGCACTTATCCATGAGACTCATGCTATTTTTCTTAGATGATGTCTTAGGTGTTTGACTAATTTGACCAAACATGACCATATTTACTTGGGTGAAACCCAATTCCTAAATTTAAAAAAAAATGTATATGCACTATTTTTATAACAAATTAATTGTCATATTCTAACTAATTACAATAACTTCACATTTATTACATATCCATTCCTAAATTTCTATTTAGATTATGTTCTTAAACTCTTTGTTATGTTATCTAATCCTTAAACTTCATAGAATGAAGGGGAGTTTATATTAGGTAATCCTTAAACCTATAAAAGATTGAGATTTTATAATTGTAACAACAATCATAAAACATTACAAAATAAGTGTGTTTATTGTTTTTTATTATTCGTACACACATCAAACAAAGAAGGGAGAGAAACAATAAGGAATCGAGCATAATCATCTTACAACCAATCGACCATTATATTAGTAGACGTACATTATCTATATAAATACTCGATCAACACAAAGATTATGATATATAACAATTTAGATGATATCGTGGACTACAAAATACGTTTGACTATATCACCACCAAACCTTAAATTATATTTTAATGCAAAAGATGAAACACCTTGAGTTTATTACAACCAAATATTGAATCATATTTTGATGCTCTATATTTGCACATTGCATCTTTCAATTTATAGTTAAAAATCTCATAAAAAATAAAATAAAATTCTATTATTTTGAGCTAGTAGAATTTATGGCTTGACATAATTCCAAATTTGTTATATACTCATGTTTTTACTATACATTGGATTTCGACAAGGCTTAGGCCTATAGGTGGATTGGAAAAACTATCCTTCTTTGGTCTTTTGCGGCTTTGGCAGTTCTTAGGTTTAACTCCAAGTATCGGTAGGTGGAATCTTTGTGCTAGCTCAGAGTTTTTTTACCAAAGTGGCTGGATTCCAATGTGATAGGATGACATTGGATTCACGGAAAGGTACACTGCCCCCAAGTGGTCAAACCTCTAAATGGAAAAAAATATTGGATGTCTGCATGTCTAAATGATTTTTGACCACGACAGGTCTTAATATATTGCTTGTATCCTGGGGCACTATGTTTACAATGCTCATAGACTTAATATGCTGCGATCAACCCACTTTAAAGTGATTCATTGACAGAGTTATTTATGATCCATCTCAACTTACATTGTATTGATTGAGAGGTTTCTAGTTCGAATCCCTTGGGAAAAACTTCACCTTCTCTAATGTGATACTAGCTAGATACAATGCTATTGACTTAATTTGCCATCATAGGGTCACTTTTAAAGTGAGTTGTTGTAGGAGATGGTTATGAGCCCTTAATACATACAATGTCATGATTGAAAGGTCTCTAATTCCAATCCCTAAGTAAGAGGTTTGACTTCCCAAGGTATTGCCAATGGTAAAGGACAACTAAATGTGTGTTTACAATGCTTTTAGACTTGACATGTAGCCATTGAGCCACTTTTAAAATGATTTGCTGGCAGAGTTGGTTATGAGCCCTTGTTCCATACGCTGTATTGATTAAAAGGTCCCTAGTGGCAAATCACATGGCAATATCTATTTTCTCCTTGGGCACTAATAGTGATATTAGCTACCCATGAGTGTGTGTTTACAATGTTTTGGACTTACCCTATTGCTATGGAGTCACTTTTGAAGTTATTCACTGGCTAAGTCGGTTATGAGCCATTGCTAGGTACATTTTATTGATTGAAACATCTCTAGTTCAAATCAAGGGGTAAGAGTTTTGTCCTCTTTAGATGTTAGTAGTGATACTTGCTAGCTAGGTTGTGGGAAATCATAAAGACCCATACTTATTTTATAAGTGTTTAAGCCTTGGCGAATCTAGTAATTCTTCAATGTCAATTATAAATATCTGACATCTTTGTAACTATGTTCAAATTTATAAGGATTTCATATAATTTCTAGAAAATTTTCACATTTATCAAAAATAAAATAATTTTATCTTATAGAAACTAGGCAAATCATTTTTGGAAAAAATGGAAATTTATGAATTAATTTTGGGAAAAAAGGAAAATTAGCCAAATGGTAAAATTTAGTCCCTAATTTTTTCCATTATGGACTTAACTTGCGCCCATTGAGGCACATTTAAGTGATTTTCCAGTGGCACTGTTTCTACATACTTGCATTTATTGAAAATTCTATAGTTTTATCAAAAGCTAAAGAGAGGGATAAAAGTTCCATGATTTTGATCTTTTTTGGTTTACCATCATTAGAATTTGGTTAGGCAATCTTTGCCGAAATTGCAATTTTAGATTGATGAAATTGCTATTTTTAATGCACAAACATAGTCAACACCCTGGAATATTGGTAATGTTACATGATTGTGGAAGGCTAACATCTTATATCTACAATTCCATCTACCCAAACTGATTCTTATTGAATTTTAATGCCAAAATACTGGTTTCCCTTCCTGTTATTTTGAGTGATTGTAAAAGAACTAGATCATAAAATGCTTAAACTATGCCAAAAACTAATGTTGAGATCATGGAAATGGCCTTGGGGTATAATCCCCAGGTGGATGTGATAATAACCTTTTCTATTTCAATACCAGTGGATGTGATAATAACCTTTTCCACTTCAATACCAATTGGCTCATGATATCCCATTTGTCAATTTTTTAATCAATATAACTCTATCTTAACTCTTTTTTTTTAATGTTTGAAAGGTGGTTCACCATTTGTTAGAGGGCTACTCCACCTGCTATTTCATCACAAGAATCAAGGTATGGCCAGATTACACAATCCACTCATTCATTACAAAGGGGTTCAACAAGAGCAAACATGTCACTTATAAGAATTGATACTGGGGGGTAGGGTAACAATCATTCCTCCCAACCACCCAAGCTACAACCAATGCACTAAATGCATCTTAACTCTATATCTATTAAGTGTAAAGAAATATCAACTTCATTGAGGTGCAAATCTTTATTGATGCAAAAATTTGTGTAAATGTTTACATTTAGAGGTATTTGATCCATCTTAATGCTTAATAAATCTAGGATTAAAATAGAGCTATTGATTATTGTTAAATTATACTATTTAAGCTTGTGGGAGGCGGAGCAAGTGGTAAAGTTGAAATGTTGTAAATGGAAGGTCTCTTGCTCAATTTCCTTAAACTTATTTATTCACCATAGTTCAAGTCCTATAAATACACCTAAATCTATAATGATATTCCAAATAAATCCTCTCATAAAAATATATTACTAAAAAAATATAAATAACTAACATAATATCAACAACCACTTGTAATAATCTTTCCCACATAATGATTAGTTGGGTAGAGTAACTATGCTTGCTTTTTTTTTCAGAAGAAAAAAGTAAACATACATCATAAAGTACATGGACAAAATGTCCAAACACATCCAAAACAGTCAAGATAAATAGACATAATACCAAATCAGCCAGAACTGGTAAGTAGACAAACAAAGTCTGTTCATATGCAGACTTTCTCATCATCCCCAAGTGTACTCGGGTCAGCAATTCCCAGTTCTGCTTGCTTACTCAACACTATGTATGTCTAATAACGAAAAAATTACAAGACTAACATATACCTATCTTTAGATAACTTTTGATTATAAAATTTAAACTTCCACAACAGCTTTGCATTACTCATTAATATTCAGTATACTTGCTTTCCTTTAATTAATTGTATGCAATTCATTGCCAAACAACCAAAGAAGTGGAATGAATTAATGCGAGCGTGGTGTTTTTAGTATCCACAATTCGAAGTACCTTAAACGGCTCGCCCGCTTAAACTACCATCGCCCGCACATTAACATCCCGCCAACCTCAAAATTCAATCGATGCAGAGAATAGACTCAGTGATATCTGCCCCTCCCAACCACGTACACACATTTTAATTAATGGACGTCTGCCACCCTCGATTCCTACTCAGTCACGAAAGCCCAAACCCTCCTTAAACCCTAATAACACTGCAATAACTACGGTCTCAGTCCAAATTTAATTGGGTTTGGAATCGATATAAAGAGATTCAAAGCTTCGTCTTCTGCATGAACGAGTCAGCCAGCTTGTTCTCTTGGTTGCTGTGAAGAATGAATGAATGTTCAGGGAGCCATTGTGGGCTCTCCTGGCATTCATGTTTAATGCTCATAAATCAGGTTTAAACGGGTAATTTATCGAAGTTTGGTTTGACAGTTCGAATGATTTTCATGGCGAGGAATGAAGATAAATACCTTCAAATACCTGCACCGAAGCGTGTGAAACGAAGGGAGAATGCGCTTTAAAATCTTTCTCTGTATATGCGTTAGATTTTCTGTTTTCAAATACGGCGGTTAAACGGCTCAAAACTGTGGGCAGCTTGTCCTGGCCTGGCCTGTTTTTGTTTATACCTATATACATATTGCTCAATAGCTTTTGATGTATTTATATGCAAGTTTGTGTCTCAAAGGATAACAGACCGTTGGCATCTCATAAGTTGGATGTGGAGGAACCATTAGTCGGTGTGTATATTAACAAACTTGGGGAACCATTAGTTGGTGTGTATATTGCGCTACCCAGGTCGGTCTGATATATTTTGCAGAAATCTTGATTATAATTTCTTATTGAACCGTTGGTTATACAGAGTTTTGGTTATTTGGGTGATAAAAGATGGGACAGAAGGTGAAATCCTGCAAGGCTTGTTCAGCAGATTCTGAAGTGCAGTATGGTGGCATCAACCATGGAAGGATCTTTTGCCTTGAGTCCTCCAATGAAGGTGCTACAGCACAGCTGCCACAGAAGAAGCCACAAGCCCCGTGGTCAGAAGAGCAAGTGCAAGTTATACAAAAACAAATGTATCTTCTCTCCATGCATTGCAAGGCACCTGCTTTAGGTCGGAGTAAGGTCCCAACAGATATCAGAGTGGTTGCTTGTTGTGAGAATGGTTATTCTGACCAGACCAAGGATGGTAATGGACAAGATCTGTCCAGAGGAATCGATTTGAACTGTCAGCCAGGCTTGCCTCTCGGTTGGGAGCAATTTCTGGACATCAAGGTACGATAAATTCTGTAATGCCTGTTATCTATTTGGATTTCTTACTGTGTGATTGCTTTGGTGAAAAGAAGGTTTTTGGATTCCTCTCTCTCACACAGTTTCTGAACATTAAGTTTATAAAAAGTCCTCTAATGTCAGTAACCCATATTGGATTTCTTCTTGGCTGCTCACGGTGAAAGAGTGGGTCTTGGAATCTTATATATTACATGCACAATTTCCGAGCATCAAGTTTGTAATAAATTCTTTAATGCCTGTGATCCCATTTGGATTTCTTCTTGGCTGCTCATGGTGGAAAATGGGTATTGGAATCTTATATGACATTTTTTGATTTCATAACTGTTTAAACTTTAAAGTGGTAAAAGTGGATTTTGGGATGTCAGAGAGTGCAAGTGACTGATAATATCATCACATCTCAGGCTAGTAAAAAATGTTTATCTATGAACTTGGAAGAATCACTATTTTGTGAATGCAAAGAAGGTTAGTGTTGCCAGGAAAGTTCTATTTTTTGTTTAGGACGGTTGTCTAACAGTATGTACTTCCCAGGGCTGAGTTGTGTACCCTTTGCCTACCTGGGCTAGAATAGTCAACATGTCAATTTACCATTCCTAGTTGCTAACTAAAACATGACTTATAGCAGAGATTTGAATCGTTAGTTCATCCAAAAGCCTACGGAAAACCATCCTCTGAAAAGTACATTTGTTACCTTCAAGGGTATATCTACAAAGCTGCAGAGGTTTGAATTGCTAGTTCATCCGAAACCTAAAGAAAAACCAACTGATAATATGAATAATACAATTTTAAACCTGAAGAAAAACCAACTGATAATATGAATAATACAATTTTTACCTTCAAAGCTAGATCTACAAAGCTGCCAGGAAAGTTAATTGTATATATCATGAAAATACTTTATTTGCAGGCCACAAGAGCCAACTTGTCCGACTGTGTGCTCTGTAATCAGCATCCCTAATATAATTTCCAGGACCGGAACTTTTTAACAGAGATATTAATTGCCGGTTCATCCAAATGTTACCTTAAGGTAGATTTGCATAGTTGCTTATATATTATGCAAACTTCTTAGGGAAAAACCATTAGCATTACGTCAACATGTATAGAATCATTGTTGCGGAGAATGAATTATTGTTCCCTCTGGTATTTAGACTGTAAAAAAGAACTGAACATTATAGTATCCATTGCTTGTTGCTAAACAGGTTTTGTATTGTTGCAGACAGGTGAAATCTACTACATTGATTGGAGCTGTAGAAAAAGAACTTCAACTGATCCCCGTCCCATAATGTTGGACATTGAAAGAAAAATTAATGCTCGTAGAAATTCCATCTCTGGTGAATTCTTTGTCCTGGACAATGCAGCAGCAGATCCATTGAACTATTGCTTGCAGTCTGGTCTCCATGATTATGATGCCAAGTCTAGTTCGTGTACGAGTAGTGATATAAGCTTTGAGGGGCATGCCTTAGAGCGTAATTTTGAATGCCCAAATTCTGTCAAGGATGATGGGCGCCTGGTGCTGAGCTTGAAGGGTTGCAAGCAATGCCTGATTTACTTCTTGATATCCAGAGAAATAAAGGTGTGCCCTTCATGCAAAACATGTTTTCTTGAAGTAGACAGATGAAGTGGAAGCTGCGGGTAAGTATTCAATGGAAGCTAGAGACCTTCTACAACTTTGCCCATTCGGTTGGGAAGTAAATTGGCCCCATTAGAATGGCTTCTCTTTTTTTAGATAACTTCAATTTTGAGCTGGAGGCTTTGAGGCCCAATTGATTGAACAGGAGCGAAGAGATAAATGATGGATCGATTCTGTTTTCCAGAGTCTCTCAACTTAGATATAGACAGGATAGAGCTAACACAAACATAAATTCTTCCATTACTATTCCAGAATTGCATAACATTGAGCTTGATTTCTATTTGTGGTAGTGCCTCTCAGAGCTTTTTTTGATCCTATATTATTCTAAAGTAAAATTCCTAAGGGCTGTTAGTTTATGAGAGATCAAAATTCAAATGGATGATGATTGGTTTGCAGAGGTACGGCAACATTGCCAGACAAACTTAGTTATGGGAATGTGGCTTTTGTTTGCTGTGCTCTTAAAGCTTCTGAATTTGTTTTCTGGCATTTCCATGATTCACTGTCTTTTAGATAAAAGTTTAATAGTTCACCAGTACCTATTTTTTTTGTTAATTTGTTTACATAAAAAGATCTAAATCCAAGCAAAACTCTGAATATTTATGGAAAAGCTATTGTAAGCGATTGTTATGATGTTAAAAAACCACAATGCACAGTTTTAAGGCCATGTGTTTTTATATGTTGTCTTTTTACTTTTTTGGATCAGTTTTACAAAAAAATGTTGAATTTTTTTCTGGTTTTCCATTAAAATATCAAGTTTCAGGATAGAGAAAGTCTGCCTCATATTACAGGGCCAGAACATATAGAGCCCAACAACTGAACATTTTTTTCCTCGTCTAATTTGAGTACACCAATAAATAGAGGTACTCAAAATAAGAAGAATCCTTGTGATAGGCCAAACTAACGCAATATAATGTCTTTAATAAGATGATATCTCAGTTGTAGTCTGATTTTTTCATTCTATCTAATCTCTCTACAAAGTTACTGGATAAGTGGTCAGTCAAAGTAAGCTATATGCATGTTACTGGATTTAAACAAGTAAAGCGATAATGATATTTGTTTGAATTAGAAAACTGATTTTTACTTGCCCTGTGACCTTGCCTTCAATTTTCTTTATATAATGCAATGTAATTATGAAAGGGCAGAAAGATCAACTCTGGCAAACCTAACCAATTAAGCGGAAGTGAAACTTTAGTTTGGTATTCTGCCATTTTTTTGGCATTCTATTCCACCTAAAACAATTAGGTGGTATATGGTGGATTTCACTTGCTGTAGTTGAGTTAAATTAAACAAACGAAAACAATTTTCAAGTACAAGCAAAACCCTCAACAGGGACCAAATATGAAGATGTCATTGGAAGTTAAAACCCTTTCAGCCTGTTATAGAAGGTATTATATTAGTTCACTTCAAAAGAATTTAAGATAAAAATGGCTTCAATTAAGAAGTAACCATCATTCCATTTCTTTACAATTTGCTTCCACTATATGTCAACATTCAATTCTTAAAAGCTAGAGCAGTTTTAGATTTTGAAGTCTTCTCAATACATGTATAAGTTTTAAAGTTGCGTTATCAATATATGCAAACCTAGTAATCTGTAACTAGTAGCTTGGTAGGGATAGGTAGAGCGTTATAAATTTATATACAATGAGAATATCAAAACTTCTGTCAAAAGTATATTTTGAAATTCAAAAATCAAATTTAGGATATGAGATATGGCCGTAGGTGTGAGTTGGTTGATGTTGCATTGAAACAGTGGTAGTGGGCAGGGAATGGGGATTACAATTTTTTTGTAATTGGCCAGTGCTGAGTGGTGAAATTGGGTAATCACATCTTTAATCTGGTCAATGGTTTACCGGTTTGCCAAATGCATTGCCGGTGACAGTAAAGATGGTATCTGCCCCTTTCAATCTGTAAATTATGGACGCAGATTTCTTGTTGCCGTTTAAGCGGAGGGAAAGCAATAGGCGGGAGTTCTCTGGCTCTGGGCATCTGGCTAAACGGACTGGACAAGGAACAATGTCTGGTAGTTGAATAAAGACAACTTTTGAGGAAGAGGGATTGGACTTGCTTATTCTTATTAAACTCAATAGAGAAGGCTCTTATCCTTTTTGTTAAATATGAACAAGCTAATCTCTAGGTTATAAGGTGATTTTGGAGAGTGTCCAAGGCCACCCGTTGTGTTTCTTACATGTTGCAAGAAAATATGACTGAATAAGGTGTTTCTTTAGGGGAGAGTGTATCTCTCACTGACTGGTTTGTCGTTTGAAATTTGTCATAACATATATTGATTATAATGAATGGTTAGACCGTTATGTACTGTAATAATCGTGACTTAGTGTTGTTCATTGGTATGGTTGTCACAGTGATATTTACCACTTGCTATCTGTTGGCACCGTCATGACTAAGTATAAGTGGAACTTCAATGAGAGCAAAACTTTCGGTATGTTGTCGATTAGAGATTTCAACTCTGAGCCAAGTCGTTGAGCAATTTGGTACACGGGGCACAAATATTTGCATAGATGGGATCCTTGAGGAGGCCTTTGTTCATTGAAGATGAGGGCAAGGAGACATTTTTATAAGAAAACTCTTTGCGTTGAAATTGAAGGGATGCTTCACTACATATTTGCATGGCATTTGTAGTAAACTCTTCAGTCTATATTACTGTGACTTACACATGGGGATTACAGAAAACTATCTAAATGTCCAATGACATTTTGAGCTAATCCCTTCGGTAAGATGAGGACAAGGAGACAATGAGACATACAAAGAAGTTGAAGGAGATGGATTCAAATGTGGTTGGAAATGAACTTTTGAAAGCAAATTTGCAAACTTGTGTGTGAGATGTAGAAGTTATGGTTAGATTAGCAATGAGAAAAATAAGAAATTGATGTCATTGATTGTAGTGATTGTTTAAAGAATTTTGTGTGTGGAATGATCGACCCTATATATATAAATAAGAGTTTCTAGTGTTTAGTGTTGATTGGTGATCGGAGCAACCATAATGTCAACATATTTTTATAAAAAAGTTAATATTAGCATTTTAATATACAATCTTAATGTGCCCCATTATATGATCTATTGCAAACAAAAGCAAAAAAAAAAAAAAAAAATTTCATTTGAAGGTGAATAATTTGTTGAACATGAAAAGGGCAATGTTACTTTGAAGACCTTTCATATCCTTGTGATTTCACTTATTACCAGTTAGCACGTTAGCATTGAGTAGAACTTCCTTAACGCTCTAGTAGAACTTCTATGGTTGTAGCACAATGCTAATGATGTATAAGGGCTTTTCATTATAAATCTTGTTTGTTGATTTCATGTAGGAAGCAAGGTCAATGCTTGATCTATTATAAATTGATGACTTGCAACATTTTAAAAGTGAAGTAAGGGTAAGAGGAAGTCTCATTTTTAATAAAAAAGTTGAGTTTAACATTTCAATATCCAATCTTTATGTAGCTCCATTGTATAGTCTATTGCAAACCAAAAAGAAAAAAAAATTGTGTTTGAAGGAAAATAATTATTTGAATGTGAAAAAGGGTTAGTATTGCTTCAAAGACCTTTCCTATCTTCGTGATTTCACTATTGCCTATTCTTTATTTAGGTTAGCACTCACTAGAACTCCTTTTTTTTTTAACACAAACGGGAAATTTTATTAAAAGAAGGAAAACGGGTCTTTTTTAGCAATAACCAATCAACCTATTTACAAATTTTGAAGAAGCCAGAGGCTTATCGTAGCATTACAGAGAGGGAGGGTGTCACCCATTCAAACTAATTACAATTGCATGAAGTTACGGAATTGGATGGAAATGACTGGGTTCCCCATTGATGCTAAGAAATCCTTGTGGGAGAAGACATGCTTTGTTTGCTAGGGCATCTGCAAAATTATTCAAGTCTCGGAGAATGTGGAAAGAGTCAAACTTATCAAAATCTTTCAAAATTCTCCTAATTCTCTGCAGAGTGATATTCAAGGCAGAATTATTGAGATTGTCAGTTGAATTTAGAGCTTTTATCACTGAAGGGGAGCTCATCCAAAAAGAAATTAATGCATCCTTATCCCCACGAAACCTCCAAGAAGGTAGCTTGACAGGTTTGACATAAATCAAAGAGTTCCCCACGACCTGAGAACTAGAATCCAACCGCAGGGAACCTGGAAAGGAGGACATCGGATGTCCAATTGACTAAGCTAACCACAATAATGACTTGATAGCAACAATATGGGATATTGACCGATGTTCATTGAATACACAACTATTTCTAGCTAACCACAGGGACCACCACATGAATTTTAATATCAAATGCCAATTTTTGTGCAATACTACAACAATCGACTTCAGAGGACGTCGATCATGCCAGGCTGAGTAGAGATACTTTACGGAACTTTGAATTGGAATCATGCACTGAACACCGTGTAGAACCAGAGCCCAAGCTTTTCTAGAGAACTCGCAGTCTACAAGGAGATGATCAACAGACTCCAAAGCTGATTTGTAGAAACAACAACGAAAAGGGCCATTGAAGCCGCGTTTAAGAAGATTTTCACCTGTCAGGATCTTGTTTTTCAATACCAGCCAAGTAAAAAAATTAACCTTCGGAAAACAAGAAGAATTCCAGACAGTTTTCTAGATTGCTGGAGCATAGCATGAAGTATGGGCAGTTTGAAGAGTCTTGTAGCCTTTAGTTGCTGAATAAAAACCATCAAATCCCCAACCTCGACAATCTTTTTGTGAGTTGTGTACAGGAGCAAGGCCAGATAGGAAGGAGAACAACAATGATTTTTGGAAATTAAGATGAGCATGAAGATCAGGAAGAGCCTAGCCTGCCCAATATAGCCATCATTATCCCAAATGCAGATATCTGTCAAACGTAGTAGACCTTTATTTTTTGCCCAATTCATAGTCTCTGATAACTGAATGACAGAGGAGAGGGGAGGTTTCCTGGAGATTTTATCCTCCCAGAGAAGGATCCACTTCCCATTGCCAGGGGCTCTAAATAGTTGTTGATTAAAAAAATCTAAACCTTTTCTGCAGGAGTTCCAGATAGCAGTGTCAGTTGGTGTAATAGCAGAAGCAATATTTTTCAATGAGCCACCCTTTAGATATTTCATCCTAAAAATTCTACTGAAATGGTGTTTTTTGTCCACGAATAGCTGCCAAATCAACTTGACACTCAACGCAAGATAAGCCAGACTAGGGTCCCGAATTTGTAAACCACCTTCTAAATAGGTCGCCCAAGAACTTCCCAGCGTACCAAATGCATCTTATTTTGCCCACCTTTCTCTCCATTCCAAAGAAAGTCTCTCAATAGTTTAGAAATCTGAGTCGAGATAGACTTTAGGGCGAGTAGCAGAGTGGATTGGAAAACAGGGAAAGCTGAAAGGATTGATTTAATCAAGATCAATTTCCCAGCCTTAGTAAGCCACTGACCACCCCAAGAAGTGATTTTGCCTTTAACTTAGCCAACACATCAAGCCAGAGAGAAGGAGGGGACGAACCAAGAGTTAAGGGAAGCCCCAAATACTATATCTTTTCCCACTTGACAAATCCAGGGAAGCCAAAGAAGTCTGATATTCGATGAAGTGCCGAATGTTCTACATTCCATCCGTAAATAACACTTTTTTTTTGTTTATCAGTGCTCCTGAGATTTGGAAGAAGTTTTGAAGGATAACATTGAAATCCTGAGCAATTTTCATAGAGGCCCCTCCTAAAAGAAGAGAGTCATCTACGAAAAGAGCATGATTGATTGGGTCCACACCCCTAGCAATCTTAATGCCCGGGATGTACCCAGCTTCCTGTTCAACTATGAGTTTTCTGCTAAGAATTTCAACCATCAAGATGTATAGAAAGGGAGACATCGGACAACCTTGACGGAGGCCTCTGGTGGCTTTGAAGAAATCAATAGGTCTACCATTGACTAATGGTGCAATCCAAGGCTTGTCTGTGCATGTTTTGATTACGTTTACAAATTCAGAGCAAAAACCAAATGATAGCAGAACATCATATAGGAAGGGAAGCTTTACTCGGTCAAATGCGTTCTTCATATCCAACTTAATAATCATACCTTTCTCTTTCCTTTGGGAACTTGAATGCAAAGCTTTTTGTACTTGGATTACATTATCCACTAGGTGTCTGCCTTTTACGAATCCCCCTTGAAGAGGAGAGATCAGCTTACCTAGCAAGAGCTTAAATCTGTTAGCTAGAAGTTTAGCTAAAATCTTATAAGAAGCATTACACAGTGAAATAAGGCGGAACCTATCGAAGGAAGAATGATTGACTTCCTTTGGGATAAGGGCGAGAAATGTAGAGTTGGCACACCCACCCACTCTAGCTTTTTTCTGAAAGACAAAAACCATATGGAACATATTTGATTTGATGATGGGTCAGCAGACTTTATAAAAATGAATAGAAAAGCCATCTGGCCCAGGAGCTTTATTAGACTACATAGCCCAGATGACATCAACTGTTTCCATTTCCGAGAAAGGCTTCATTAACTCATAATTGTCCTCATTACTGACAAGAGAAGGAACATTTTCCAGGAAATTAGAAGACACTTCCTCATCAAAGAGATCATCATCTTGAAACAATAGCTGAAAATGCTTACTAGCTGACCATTTGAGAAGTTCTTGGCCTTTTATGGCGACCCCTTCATTATAGGATATTTTCGAAATATGATTTCGGGAAAGCCTAGCCCTGCACTGCCGATGGAAGAATGCAGTATTCTTATTACCCACCTTCAGCCAAAGACTTCGAGATTTCAGCCAAAGATGTTCCTCCTCATGCCTGAACGATTGAGAAGTTTTGAACTGGGCAAGTTGTTCTAGAGCTAATTGGGAAGTGGTAATATCACTATTTTCCATTCCAAATTGAAATGAAGATAACTCAACCACTCTTTCCTTCCCGCTGATCGTTGGAGAAGAGAAAGGAGTTTTGACCCACTTCTTCAATGCAAGTTTGATTTGTTTCAATTTTTGTTCCTAGACAAAACTGGGAGAACCAATGACATAATGGGACGAAGCCTAAGATACAGTGTCCATAAACTCTTCTCTCTTGATCCAGAGTGGGATAAATCGGAATGGAATTGGACCAAGTTCCTCTTCTTTTTCAAACAATAGAGAGATAGGATGGTGGTCTGACGAGAACTTGGTAAAATTTTAGAGGAAATAATAGATTTACCATTTATCAGAGTACTATGAACAGGAAACCGATCGAGCCTGACAGAGATGCTTGCAGCACCCACTCTGTGTTTGGACCACATAAACCGTCCAAGATTGGGTTTTAAATCTATCAAATCCCAAATTTGGATCATTTCCTCCACCGTATCGTGCAGATGATCCTTGCCACATAGACCTCCTTTTTTTTCATTCGTAGCGAAAGTGATGTTAAGATCTCCTGCTAAAATTATGTTTACCAGAGAATTGAACTCTAGGAAGTCTGATAACGTATGCCGGCACTCTTTTTTTCATTATAATTAACCGGTACATAGAGATTAAAGAGGGAAAAAGTGGTCTTACTGGAGAGATGATATAGTTTTGAAAAAATCCAATGCTGAGTGGCAAACCAATTATTTAACTGAAAGTTCTCTTCACACCATAGTGTTGCTAATCCCCCACAGGAACCTCTAGCACTGACAGCTTTTCCAACGTTCAGTTTTCATTTATTTTTGCTTATGAGAAGGAGAGCATCTTCCTCAATCTTGGTCTCTTAGAGCAATAGGATTTCAGAAGGAGCCATTTTCATTAAATCTTTGACTGCTTTAGCTTTGATTGGATTCCTCAATCCCCTACAGTGCCAAGAAGTGATTTGCATTACTTACCCAAGTGAGAGGGAGTAATTACTCCCTTAGGGGGGTTGTTTCTCTTATTCCTACCGTATGACATTTCAATAGTGGGTTGACTTCCTTGCATCTTAAGCCTCTCAGCCTCTTCTTCCTGAACCTCCTTCTTAGACTTCCTGCCAGCCTTTTTAGAGAGCTGCTCAATAGAATCATCATCAAAAGACCCAGAGTTGGTTGCTTGCTTCTTCCGAGTAATGTCTGCATAAGAAGGGGGAGAGCTAGCATCAATAGGACAAGTATGGGAGGGTCCTCCATCCCAGGGAGGGACCGATAATGATGGAACATATTGATCCTTTGATACTGTATTTTCTTCAGAATCCAACTCATGCCCATCGTATTGATGTATTTCACCTTCTTGAAGGATAGCTTTAGAAAAACTAAGAACAACAAAGTGATTGGGAGAAGCTTTAGGGATGTCAACAACCTGAGAAGTAGGAGGAATTTTCCCAGCACTAGAGTCATCTTTCACAGATTTACTATCTTTGCCTTTCTTTCTAGGGCCTTGATTGGAATTTCTTGTTTTTTGGACTTGGGTCCACTGATCTTCTTTCTCATTTACTGTATCCTCTTTTGATTGTTTTTTACAGTTTCAGGCAAAGTGGCCATAACCATGGAAAAATCTACATTTAAATGGAATTTGTTCATAATCCAACTCTCGAATATAATACCACTCAACAACTGTTAACTTGATTGCTTCGGGAAAGCCAATCTCCAAGTAAACTTCTACACATATTCTTGCGCAAGAAAATTGATCTTTCCTTTCAGCCCTATCGATGTAATTACCAAGCTTGTTCCCAATGTTTTCTAGGGATTCTGAATTCCAACAATGCAAAGGAAGATGCGGGAGTCTTGCCCAAACATGGACAATAGACGAGACATCTTGAGTAGGATCAAAATCAAGGGTCCACTTGTTCAAGTAGAGCCCTTGAGGGCCCATGAAGTATGGACCATTTCGAAAGATAAGGTCTCGATCTTCTGCAGAATCAAATACAAACACATAATATCCTCTACCTACAAAATGGCTTCGGATACCATCAAAGACTAAAGGCCTCCAGTTTCTCTGCACCTAGCCATCAATAGCCTTTGAAGAAGGAAAGAGGCCAGTGAATTGACCGATGAGCCCATGTTCAGCCAGATTTAGCGCCGAACGACAAATCCGATCAACAGGTAGCTCAACCAATGGGATATCAACTTTCTTGAGAAATTTCTGAGAAGGGCCACCTTTCCTCTTGCCACAGGAAGCAATCAATCTCTTGAAAGCTTCAAGGTCAGGAGGAAGAGGCAGCGGAGGGACCCCTCTAGAGTCCATGGGGATTTTCCACCAGAACAAGTTTGAAGGCACTGCCAAGGGACACAAAAAGAGATCCCCTATGCCAAAGCCACCCTTCAAAGCACTACAGGACTCTGACAAGACCTTCGGCCACCAGGAGAGACCTGAAGGCACCAGAGAACCGGCCCAGAGACAAGAAGGCTTCAACACCGAGCTAAAAACTCCTCCAATCCAATGCAGATCGAAGGAACGACCTCTAGAACCTCCACGCTGCCAGAGCAGAATCCAACAAAAAAAGATCCAGGGAAACAGAACTAGGAGACACGGTGAGTCTCTACACAGGCTAGAGCGTCAACCTGCAAGAAAAACAGCTCCAGAACCGCAACAAACCAAAGAGAGAGCTCCACGAAAGCAACAAACAGATCCTTACATCCAGAGTATCAGATTTACTAGCAAGGGCAGAGCCCAAGCTAGGCGAGAGAAACCACTAGACCTGCAAGGAAATTCAAACGATTCTTGGAGCGAAAAATAAAAAACCTCCTAGATCTTATCTCAACCAATTCTTCAATCGCTAGCACTCCTTTATTAACGCTTCGTTATAACTTCTTTATTAATAGCACAATGGTAACAAGGTTTGAGGGCTCCTTTATTAAAAGGTTTGTTCGCTAATTTTGGTCATAATTTGATCCTTTATAAATAGGTGACTTACATGGTTTTGGAATGAAGCAGGGATTAACAAGGTTTGAGGGATCCTTTATTAAAAGGTTTGTTCACCAATTTTCTGTAGAACCAAGAGGGGTTCTATCAATATATGTGAATAACTGTTGGGTACAATACAACATGGGGGCTAAAGAGGGAGGCATGACCCAATCCAAGTACATAACTATGGTCCAAAATCTTGATGGGATGGAAAATCACAATAACTGAAGCCCTGTTGAAATTAGAGGGATCAAAGATCTGGAATAAGTGATAGTGCGAGACAACTCCTTATAGGTGGCTCAAACTATTGAAAGACTAAGCCAAATAGGTCTAGGGAATTGCAACTGAAACTGGATCATTGTTTCCAACATAGCTTGGACACCATAGGAAGTTGTGAATTGAAGTGATTTCAAAATAGACTTGAGAACTAGAGGGACTCATGAGTGTTTGGAGTCTTTGGCCAAACTGGGATAAGGGAACCACTGTCAAAACCCCAATTTTTCACAAAAAATTAAATTTTTTGAGATAACAATAGATGTTAAAAACTTGCGGTTTACTAACAGTTAACAGTTGGCATAAAAGAAACAGTTAAGTAATTAGTTTCACTAAATTCTAAAATAACTTAATAGTTTATTTTTCGTAGCAAGATTAAAATCTTTTTGTGTGCTATTTGCTTCAGTTTACTGATTAGTTCTTTTATGTCAGTAGGTGGAATCTACTTTTGAATCCGGGGCTTACTTAGCATTCGTGCTAACGTAGATGAATACTGTTTCTTACAGGTTTACAAGTATGATCAATCAAGTATATTTTTAGAAGATCTTTTAGTGTCAGCAGTATTTTGTTTGCAAATTAAAAAGCTTAGAACAATAAGCTGCTAAACACTAGACAACTCTTGTAAGGTAAAATCATTTGATTTTCATCAGTTGTTCAAGTATACAAGCTTGGAAATAAGTAACGACAGTACAACATATTTGCGACTCTAACACTAGAATCTCAGTTACAAGTATTTCTACTTTAGTCTAAGTAATTTGTAATACTTATAAACATTGTTTTTGACAATATTTATGCAATAGTATTTTATCTTGCCTGTGTATTTATTGTCCCTTAAATTCTTTTTATAAGATACTTACAGCCTATTATCTTTTGAACAGTAAAAACCTTTGAGTGTAGAAACTATGACCATCATACCCTTCTATAAGAGCTTATGGTTACCACTACTTTATTCCCAAGTCTAACTTTGTGTTCTATTAACTTTTGAATTTAATAGGATCGTTCCTATTCCAATTATTAGTTTCACCTCTATAATTATCTTTACTGTCCACTAGACATTCTGCATGAGCATAAAACCAAGTTGAGTTATACTACCAAGTATTATCAAAGTAATGTCGCTTACGCTATGTGATAGAATTTCGTGATAACATTCTTCTCTTCCGCTTTGTACTACTTTACAGCTTTGATGCTAAATGAATTATCAACTCAAGTAAACCTCATAGATATGCATAATCGACTTGTTCGATAAACATTCAATCTATCAATAGTTTGTTATTATAACTTATTTAAATCCAGCCTTTAAATTCTTTTGTATTATTACAAGGTACTATCTATAAGTATTAGACTTGTAATATTCTTATGGCAAAAGGGTTTACTATACACAAGCTATAGTTTAACTTTGCTATTAGAGACACTATAGTCATGCCATAGTTAACATGCACTCTTTTATAACTATAATAAAGACTTAAACTTTAACCTACTCTATAAACAAAACATATATAACATGATTTCTATCAAAACAATACTTAGAATATAGTTATGCCACCGCTTATATCGATATGGTGATGTTTATTATATGATAATATTATGTCGTTGGTAGTAAGGGTTTATGCTTAATCGGGCTTATATTTATGCCAATTTATACGTGACACAATGCTTGGTCAACGTAATCCCTCCACGATGATAAACTTGTGATTATGTTAATATAATACATGGTGCTATTGATTAGTGATTTGGTTACGAATTATTGGGTTGACATTATGGTTTAACCCACGCTGCAATGAACAAATAATTGATATAATGCCTCCATGCAGGAACTATAGGACACGACCCTCGCTGCATGGATAAATTTGTGGCTACGTGGTTGAATTCTGTCCACGTCTGGAAAATATATAATGTACTGGAAACCTAACCCAATGCATTCTTGTCCCGCAGTTTACGCTGGCTCTAGGGTTGCTTGGCTTGTCTCCCTTGGCGGCCATCGTTCTCCTGGTTACCGTTGCCTTGTACCTTGAATCTGTGTTGCCTCCGTTCTCCAGTGTGTGGTTTTGGTTGCTAGTTCTTTCTCTGCAATACGTGGAGTTATCGTTCCTGCTACCTTCGTCTCGCTGCCTGTGAAACCTTCTTCCAAAGCCTGTGTAGCTTGATGACTGCTTCGGTTTCCTTCACGGCTCTTCGTGGCTCGCCACTGTGTGAGGTTTTTGAGGGTTGTTGGGTTTCCAACGGCACCTCTTGTAGGTGACAGTGCCCCGTGAAGTAGTTCGTTGTTCGCCCACTGATAGGTAATTTTCATAATGAAGTTTTCTTTCAAATACTGCAAGTTTAAAATAGAATAATTTCAAGCTGTAACATGTATAATACTTTACTGACAGTGGTTTTATGCTTGCTGCAGGTGCTCATCGAAGTGAAGCTTGTACAAGGGATAAGAAGACAGCACTTGCAACGGCCTTGGCTCGAGGTTCAAACTCGGGTAAGCCCCGTGATCTGAAAGATGGATTCTCCCTTATTTAAAGTTAGGGTGGTCATTGGACTCACCTAGGGTTTGAAAACCCTTTCTCGTCTTGTCACGAGTTATGTTATGGTTTTTATTATTTTACAGGCTGTTGGGAAAAATATTTAAATCCAAACCCTTGATAGGGTGGATGCAATTTGTATTGTGCACAATAAATAGTCGAAGCTTGGCTTCGCAGTCGGTTTAGGTTGTAAAATTTGTAAAGGTAGTTTCGCTGCAACTTGTTTTGGTTGTTAGGAGCTTATGCTATACTTTGTGTAATTTAGGGTTTTTACCCTTCTTGAATATTAATGAAGTTTAAACTCAGTCGAGTATTTTGTAAGGGTTTTATATATTAAATTTTAAGGCTGATACTTACAGCCGTGATGTAAATCTTGTTTGTTTGATGGAAGTCACAGGTTAGGGTTTGACCTGTAAAAACCCTTGTTTTGTTTATACTCATTTTATGATAATAATTATATTGTTTCTCTATTTTATTCTATCTGTCCTTAAAGGACTGTGAGTGGATTATTTGACTATTTAATGATGATTACATAATTGATATGAATTTGGTTATTATGTCTGTACTTGTAATGTAATAGTTTTAAGGGTTTGAACCTCGACATTTAGATGTATACTGTTATTAAAAGACTCTGTTTCTTTTGTAAATACATTTACACTTGTTAATCAGTAATGTAGTTTGTTTTTGTACATAACAATTTTAGTTAGTAGTTTTAAAAGAATTCACCTGTGTATAACCTAGGTTACTACAGTATTAAAAATATTTATAATTTACGCTCAGAACATGAGCTAGGGTTTACTCCCTTTTAACTTAAATAGGATATAATTAATTCGTATGTTGTAATCTTGTAAATTTTATTACTGTTGTATAGTTTTTCTTCAATTTGTTTTTATAAATTATTAATTTATAAATATCATTGTTTAATGATAATAATAATATTATTTGTATGTATAATATTATTATCTATGTATGATATCTATTCTTAAGTTTATGTTGGTTCTTATTTGTATAAAGATTACGATTGAAAGTAGTATGCAATATTTGTGTTATTTAATTCAATTGTTTCTGTAGTCTTATTTAGAAAAATAAAAAAGAACTTTCTTTCCTGTTAGTATTCTTTACATTGATACTGTTTGTAAAAGTATAAAGATAGTTTCTTATACTATTAAATTAACCCTAAGTTACTACTGTCCTTTAGCTATTAAAGATAAGAAAGGAATACTGTAACCTTTATCATATGATTGACTATAGTTCAGATAAATGCAGGAAGACTAGTTGTCACTAAAAGAAGAAGATAAGCTATCTGTATTATTTTTATATATTTTCTTAACATAAACTAGTAACTTTCAACTGATAAAACTAATTCTTCTATTTCAATGTAAAAGTACAGTTTATAGAAATAGAAACTGTGTAAAGAAATAATTTATATAGTTATACACACTAATGTCAATCAGTAATATAAGTCTTGTTCTGTACTAACATGCTATTTACACAGTCTATTTCTGACAACATGTCTACAAAACAATTTCATTTACTTTCTAGAAATAACTATCTACTGAGAAGTAACATTTCATTACTCCGAAACATAAATATTCGATTCATTCATATTCCTATCATACTTCATTTACTTAAACACACTACATGTGCTAGAGTACAATCTGGATTACTCCAGATGGGGAAAAACACAGGTAGGATTTATCTTTCATCATAGTATAGATTCAGTCTAGAATAACTAAGAGATTTCAACACAACATAACATAACATCATTCATTAATTGCTCACACATAGATATAAACTATAACACAGAAATTAAAAGATAATGGAACCTGTCTTTAAAGCTGGACGACAACAGCAAGGGAGGCCGTTCCTCTCTACCAACTCCTGGAGAGCACTCAAACAACAACTTCTCAGGACCCTTGAGCCTGTTATGATCTCCTTGGTTGGAACTAGGTGGAGCAATCGACAAAGTACTAGTCCTGAGACTCAATACCAACTTTGCGTACTACAGTAAGATCTTTCAGCTGCAGAGCTGTACTAGATCAACTTCTTGCAGTTTACCGCTCAAACACCTTTTTTCAAATTTCCCTTTCCCAATGAATTCCTTGAAGTGCATTCACCTGAATGATTCTTCTCCTGGAATGAGCAGCCTCAACTCTCTACATTGGGCACTTTTAATAAGATTGCCTAGGTCTTTTTGGGTTAGTTGTCATTAATTGAGCCACCTGCTCTGATCCCACTTTCTTGGGGGATCATGACCCCAAATGTAGGGAAGTTGCCACCTGCAACATAGGAAGTGTTTGAGGATGCTGCCACTTGTCTTTTTGTTCTCCACCTAGTTCCTTCCACCAACTTGACCAATAACACTCTTTTTAACAACTCTCCCAAGCTATTGTCTCCACTTTTATTTATTTAAAATTAAATATTCAGAATTACATTCCACATCCTTGAATCTGTTGAGTCATCAGTTTCCACTTAGCATTAAATTTAACATAATGTTTGGGAATAAAATCAAAATAAGATAACATTATTTTACAAAATTGGGGCATGTGACAACCACCACACTATACGATTCCCAATGTTGTGATAATGAGTTGGATTTGATCACGTTAGAACCAACTAATCCAAGGTCCAAAGAGGTCTCCCCTTAGTTGGCCCAAGGTAACCCATCAATGATGATTATGAGGCCAAGGTATAGAATACCTTTAGTTCTATAATTTAAAATACATGTGTTGAAGTTGATATAGGGAGATCCATTGAAAACAAAGCAATGGGGGTTCTTTATTTACCAATAAGAGGTATGATACAAGGATATGAAGAGAACTCAGATTGAGACACCAAAGGGGGATAAAGGGTCATGGAGTGATAGTTTCAAACTTCATTTGTTCAGAGTATGAAGGCATGGTTGACTTGTCAACATATATGCACTCGTGATAATATCAAGGGAGGGAGATAACATGATAACTGGGGGGCATAAATGCAACAAGAAAACTCATAGAGAGAAATTGGGGCCCAATTAAGGTCAATGTAGGATGGGGTTAACATAAGAAAGGTTCCATCGGTGACACATCGTAGAATGCTCATAACAAAGGAAACCATGGATGTTACTATAAGAGATCATAAATAGTTTGCATTAGTGTCGAGGGGCAATGTTTAAGTGGTTTCCCAACTACATGGGCACTTGAGAGAATAAACATAGTCAAGGAGACAAGCATCCAATTTACAACCAAGTGAATCTACTGAATGTATGATAGCATATGGCTCTCCCACAACTTTTTTCAGAAGTTCTAGAGGCTTAAGACATGGATGCCCTCTATCACCCTTACTCTTTCTTCTGGTGATTGAAAGACTTAGTAGAATGGTTACTGAAGTTTGCCAGGATGGAAAATTTACAGGTATCAAATTTTCTTCGCTTATTAAAATCACTCATTTGCTCTTTGTTGAGAAAACATAAGATAATGGAAGTATCTATATGATATTTTGGTTATTTTTTGTAATGCTTTGGGAATGGATATTAGTGTGGAGAAATATTGCATTTATTTTCAGAATGTTCCTCCGAAGGTTTTATCAAAATTCAAGTCTTTATTTCAATATAAGTTTGCAAAATGTGAAGATGGTATAAGATACCTAGGGTTTGCATTGAAACTAAACAAGTACAAGGTGATGGACTGGATGTGATTAGTAAAAAAGATTGACAGAAGAATTACCAACTGTGCTTACATGTTTTTCTCTTTGGGAGGGAGACTTACTTTAATTAAGGTTGGGCATATCAAAATCTATCATTAATGTTATCAGATGATTTTTTTTTCTTTTTTTTGTGTGTATGGTCAAGTAATGGAAACAAGTTCCACTTATTCTCTTGGGAACAACTAGCCTTTCCAAAATCCATGGGCGGTTGGGAAATTAAAAACTTGCTTGGATTTAATATAACTTTATGCCTAAAGAATTTGTGGAGATGCATTTTCGATAAAGGCTTGTGGAGTTCAGTTATAAAGACAAAATATTTAAAGGATCTTTCTATTTTTAGCTGGTTCAGGTTGTCCGGGAGTTGTCAAGTTGCCATATTAAAAGGAGGTTATTGGTTTGATTATAGACATACGGGTCTTACATGTAGACGGGACTTCTTATGGGATAAGTATATAGGTTCTTTAAACATTGTAGGGATCAGATTGAGGGATGAGGAAGATAGATTGGCCTGGGTTTGGAATAAAAAGATTGGTAACATTACGACTAAGGTGGCATATGAGGCAATTATAAATACTTTTTCTCATGATGAAAGCAAGTCGTGGGTTGGAAAGCTTTGGAAATGGCGTATTCCTCAAAAGTTAAAATGTTTCTGGTGGCTGCTAATGAAGGATAAACCTCTAACCTGAAAAAATATGAGGAAGAGATGTTGGCAAGTTTTGGGATATTGTGGCTTGTGTAGTAAATGTTCTGATGATGTTATGCACATTTTTATCCGATGTTGCTTTAGTAAAAGTGTGTGGAGAATAGACTATGAAGATCTAAAATTTTGCACACTTTGGGGGGATGTTGATATTGATGAAAACTTCAAGCTCTAGTTTCAAGAAGCAGCTTCGTTCAAATTATTACCTATCTTTATCACATGGGCTGTTTGGAATATGAGAAACAAGGCTATATTTCAGGATGTTGTCCCAAATGTCTTGCTATGTGGTATTAAAGGTGTATGCCTTCTTAAAGATTTCTTGGAAATGGATAAGGCAAAGAAACCAAAGGTTATATATTCTCCTGGTCAAATTTCCTTATCAATTGTTGGTTATTTTGACGGAGTTGCTTCAAATGATTCATGTGGTTGTGGTATGGTTCTTATTATAAATAATGATAATCTTTTTAAATTAAGTTTGGGTGGTGGGTTTGGAAACGACATTAAAGCAAAACTTTTGGGTTTGTGGGGGCTTATGTATTTTGATTCTATTCTTGGTATCTCTGATATAGCTATTTATGGTGATTTCAAGGTGATCAGTGAGTGGATCAAGGGAAATTATAGTTTACAGATAATGTATCTAAAGTATTGGTGCTTGAAGGTAAAATCTTTATTAAGTTTCCTCACTCATGTCTCTTTTTGGCCCATTTCTAGAAATTTGAATTTGAACACAGATATTCTTTCAAAAGAGGCTATTGAACTTAAGGAAGATCTCACGCTATATAAGGAAGTTATGGAAGGACAAATTATCACTGAAGGATTGGAATATTTTTGATGACTGTGTTTTTCTTTTTTGACTGGCAGTTTAGATGTTTATGCTTGTAGTTTCTCTTCATTATAGAAGGGAAAGTTTTTTGTATGGTTTAAAGTAGCCCCTTAAGTCTTGGACGTTAGAATAATGCTTATGTCAGTTGTCATGCTTTGGGAAGTCACGTTGTAAAATGTATGGAGCTTCTTTTTCTTTGATTCGATGTGAATAGCAAGAAATTTTTATTTTATTATTTATTTATATTTTGTTGAAAAAAAATCTTCCAAGGAGATCATACTCTACAATCCCCTTGGTTGTGTTCATGACAACTAGAACAAATTACTAGGATCCTCTTGGACAAAAATTGAAATATGGTCTTTAGCGTAGAATGAACTTGAACCCTCAACCTTGGATAGCTCAAACCCCTTGGTATCCTTGAATATTTGCAAACTTAATGGAACATTTTCTTATATTATTATTTGTTGCTAAATTTGTCGGTTAACCACTCACCCATCTCAAAATTTAAAATAACATCGAGATTCACATACATTTTAAAGGTCAAAATGCTTGAACTTTAACTCCTCTTCAGGCCTCCAAAAATTTAAAAGATTCCACATGTTGAATGGTTATAAAGTTATATAGGTTGATGTCGTGAAATGAGTAAGGACCATCGATAAATTTGGAGGGGGGAGGCGGCAATGGTGGTGGTCAGGGATGATTTTAGGGGCGAATTTTAGCCCAGTGGGC
The DNA here is from genome assembly GCA_001517045.1 of Pseudotsuga menziesii. NCBI lineage: Eukaryota > Viridiplantae > Streptophyta > Pinopsida > Pinales > Pinaceae > Pseudotsuga > Pseudotsuga menziesii. The sequence goes on from LPNX010764186.1 coordinate 413,681, forward strand.
TATTTTTCCATGTTTTTCTCCCAAAAAAGATTCACCATTTTGCATTTTTTGAAGCCCCATTTCGCCCAATTTTGATGGGGTGAAATTTTTTCACCCTAAAAATCGCCAAATTATTATATAAATGATATAAAATCCTTGGAAATTAAAATATTTTTTGAAAAATATCGCCAATCAATTTATAGTTGCCTATTTAAGAATTGGTAATATTCGCCAACATTTATACACTTTTAAACAAGTATGGTTTCTTAAAATCATCCCTGGTGGTGGTGGTGGTGACATGATAGTTTTGACATGTTAAAAGGTTAGGGATGTATGTACTATAGCAAATATTATAAAACTGCGATCTAATGTGGGTATATGCAGGACACTCTAAGAGAAAGTGAATTCTCATCCTCAATGTTCATAGTCTTAGAGAGATGACAAACCCTTTCTACCTATGGTGTTTTAAGAATTGTCCAGCTCCCTATTTCACGATGAAGTTCATGAGAGCTTGTTCTTATTTTGGTTATATTAATTTTCTTCTTCCAACTAATTAAAACCAGAAGATATTTTTGATCTTCTAGATTAGGGCTAATGACATCTTGTTGATGAGCTAAAATATCCATATCAATAATAAAAAAAAACACTCAATTGCAAATCTCAAATTAAACCCAATCAGTTTTGAGATAGTGTCTCCAACTCATTAAGAGCCTAGTTACCATTATAGTTGAAGTTTTTCATTATAACATATTTTGTTACTTTTCCTTAAAAAAAATTAAAAACCTAATCTAAACAAGTGGAATAAGCAACAAAGTTGCTTAGTACCTGCCTCCCAAGAAGAGATTGAAAATATATAGCAATAGGATAATTTTGCTATAAAAATATATGA
>LPNX010764186.1:428873-449367 GCA_001517045.1 Pseudotsuga menziesii
GTTGGCAAACCAAATACACCATTCTTTCTCAACAAACGAAGACTGTTATAATTCAGATGACCAAATCTTGCATGCCACAATAAACTTGATGACAAATTACCTTCTCCATGCTGAGAGAGGTAGGCATAGTTTTGAACCCTTGCAGATGAACCCTTTAGCTGTCTTCGTATCCAGTCATGATGACTTGGTTGTTAGAGGACTTTCTTATTTCTACGATTCCATCAAACATGTGGATGGAATGGCCTTGCTGTCGAATCTGCACCAAGGACAGTAGGCTTCTCTGCAACTCTGGAAGATAAAGAACATTCTTCAACAAGAAATCAGGGAATCCAGGCATCTTCAGCCGAATGGTGCCCATTCCCTTTGTTTTAAGACTTGACTTATCTGCAAAGTAAACTATGCCATTTATTGTTTCATTAAGTTCTTCAAAACAGTCTTTTCTAAAAGTCATGTGTGATGTTGCACTAGTATCAAGTAGCCAATAATCTTCTCTGGCAATGTAGTCACAGTTTCACTGAATCGCTATAGCTGAGTGAGTGGTCTAAATCGAGTTAATCTATTCCATGATTTGCATGCTCAGGGATATGCCTTGATCACGATATGCCCTACAAAGAATCCACGCGATTACAAGAAGCTCTAGTTTAACTCGCAGGTAGAGAGAGTCATGGTAGAGGAGAATCCACGAGGGAGCTCGATAGAGTCACCACATTTTCCATTCAACCATGGACTAGCTTTAAACAGAAATTAGGGTTTTGCAATAGATCTAAACACATATGAAATATTGCGGAATGAATCTAGGACTAGGCAGGTGAATGGCAGACAGACTGGCAGGCATGCAGGAGATCACCGAGCAGCACAACGTAGAGGGTTGGAGGCTCCAGGAATACGAGCAGCTCCACGCAGTTGATGAAAGCGTGAGTCTCCACCAATGGTCTTTAGTCATCGGTATTCAAATAAATCACAACAGCATATCACAGGTTCAGTCTTCATGCAAATCAAAAGGCGTGATTCTTCATCCTAATCTTCTCACCGATCTTCGACAAACATTCAACATCAAGGCTTCTTCAATCAATGTTGGTCACAACTTTCTATTATCAGTCAAAGTCACATCTCTCAAGATATATCCCTCTCATTGAGGTAGAAGTTCACCCATGGAGTGCAACTCAGAGTCATAATTTGTAGCTCACAAAGCACAAAATATTATTACAGCTTCAAATATGGAACGCATAGGCTCCTCACAGATATCTCACAATATTTGATAGAGCACAATCACAAAAACAATATTCAGAACATGATTGAGTACCAGTAGCTGGATGACTTCAGTAGCTGGAAGGTGCTCACACACTTCAAAGGAGAACGCCCACACACCACGAGCTGAAGCACAGCTCTATCAATCTCTCTACTAAGGCAACGACGCAACAATATTTACACATCAAACGTGTAGTCTCCACAAAGGAAAAGCCTCAACAACAACATGCAAGAGGAGGGTGACTCATTCAGCTCAGAGAGATACTATCGCATCACTCATGAACGATAGAGCAGCCAACGCATGCACCAATGCATGCAATCTGTAGATTGAGGAAAGCCCAGAGTGCAGATTGCAGCAGAATGCAGACTGTACATGCAGGAGTTATGAATCGCTCTGATACCACTGTTAGGTGGAATAACTCCCGAATTCTTATTATTTCTTCATAGAATGCCTTTATTTATACATCTACGATGAATCTTGGGATCACACATCCGAGAGTCTCTTCATATTCCTAATATTTACAATAACGTATAATCCCAATGGATTATATTCCAACAATTATAATAATAAATAAAATATTATAATCTTTAAAAAACCTTACAAACTATAAATTTTTTGTAATAAGATAAGAATTATTTTTAATAATAAATTGTTATTATTACAATTAATAATTTAATAGTTAAAATTGAAATTTAATCAAGATGAATACAAGACACAATGAGAGAAACCATCCGGAGAACAAAGATGCGTCCATTAAATTAGAAGATGATCCATTTCAAAAAACACTTGCAAAGCTTGAACAAAAAGATGAGGATATTCACGACCTAAAGCTCGAAATTCTCTCACTGAGAGACTAAGTTAAAGGAGGCAATAGCTCACATACATGCCCACCCCACAACGTCGTTCACAAGGTCAAGATTGACTTACCAAGGTTCGATGGCGAAAGTAATCGAGATGAGATTCGATGGATACACAAAATCGAAAAATATTTTGAAATGTACTATATTTATGTCTACAATGAAAAACTGCATGTTACAGCAATGTACATGGATAAAACTGCTTGTGACTGGTTCTTATGGTGGGACTCAACAATAAAGTGAGGTCGATTACTTAGAGACTGGGACACCTTTAAGAAAAATTTCGTTAAAATATTCCAGGACATGGAAGAAGTTGAAATCTACAACAAGCTCACTCGTTTTTTCTTGTTGTATCCAATCGTGTCCAAGATTAATTGAAGAATGACTCCTACAAATTTCCATCGGTGGGATAAAATAGAGTATCCAAAGCGAGATAAAATTACTAGACATCAAAGACATTGAACAAGCTCGTCAAAAATCAAAATTAATTGAAGAGAAGCAAAAGACACAACATTCGTTGGTTTACATACCACCCCACCTAAGAGCCAATGGGAAAAAGGATGACAATCCATGATGTAGGTGTAATGCCGCTAATTGGGGCCCAGGGCATAAGTGCAAAAATAAGAATATGTTTTTGTGCAAAAAAAGTAATATGAGCGACAATTTGATGAAGAATCAGTCGACACACCTTCCTCCAACACAGAGTCAGATAGAGATGAGACTGGTAAGGAGGAGGCTAACATCACACCAACTCTCTCAGTGGCTACAATGACATGTATCTCTTAACCCCAAACCCTCAAATAGTTTGGCCATATAAAAAACATGAAAGTGACAGTGTTGATCGATAGTGGGAGTACACAAAAATTCATAGACACTAGGGTAGCGAAACAGTTAAACATATTCATCTACCCGACCACAAGTTTCCAAGTATCGATACCAGGAAACAAGACTACACCATGCAACGGTAAATGCCATAAAGTAGAACTAGATATTAAAGAATACAAGCTAAAATAACCAATGTATGCTATGGAAATTGGAGGGGTTGAAATTGTTTTAGGTGCACAATGGTTGGAAACGCTGGGGATAGTCGGATTAAAATTATGTGAACAATTTATAAAGTTCTGTGAAAATGGGAGTAAATATAAGCTTTACAATCTTAATTTCCCTCCTCCCCAAATGGTTTCATCCAATAAAATGGTAAAGATGGTAAAGAAGGGACCTCAAGCCTTCTTCTTACACTGCTATGTTATGGAAGGAACAACCGACGAAAAACAAAATACTGACCCACGTGAATTAGAACAACTCCTGGGGGAACATAGTGGCATCTTTCGAAACCCTCCTCGTGGTCTCTTGCCCCCACGTTCTAGGGATCACACCATCGAGTTGATGCCAGGATCAACTCTAATCAGAAAAAGTCATACATACAATCTCACAAGAACAAACCAGAGTTCGAACGTTTAGTATAGGAGCTATTAGACGCTGGAATAATCACACGTACTAAGAGTCCTTTCTCTGCACCAGTCATACTCGTTAGAAAAAAATATGGATCGTATAGACTTTGCATTGATTATCGAGCGTTAAACAAAATCACCATAAAATATAAATTCCCCATTCCCTTTGTTGACTAACTGCTCGATGAGCTACATGGTGCAAAATATTTTTCTAAAATAGACTTAAAGTCAAGATATTACCAAATCCATATTCGAGAAGAAGATGTCCTCAAAACAACTTTCTGCACCCACGAAGGTTTATATGAATCTTGAGTGATGCCGTTTGGATTATCCAACACTCCGACTACATTTCAATCGGTAATGAATGACTTGTTTTGTGTGTACTTAAGGAAGTTTGTGCTAGTGTTTCTTGATGATATCCTTATTTATAGTAAAAATTGGAACTCGCACCTCAAGCATGTAGAAACAATATTGAAGCTTCTAGAAGAAAACAAATTTTATGCTAACAAATCAAAATGTAGTTTTGGGCAAAAAGAAATAGAATTTTTGGGGCACATCGTATCAGCCAATGACATTAACGTCAATCCCAAAAAAATTAGGGCGATCACAAAGTGGTCGCCCCCCAAGTCAATTACATCGTTAAGAGTATTTCTGGGTCTAATGGGTTATTATAGAAGATTTGTTTGCAACTATGCCCAAATTGTAGCACCCCTAAGATCACTATTAAAAAGGGATGCTTTCAGATGGGATAAGGATGCATAAACTTGTTTTCAACAATTGAAAACCCTATTGACATCCACACTAGTGTTAGCAACTCTTGATTTTATGAAGACATTCATCCTTGAGTGTGACGCTTCAAGGATAGGCATAGGATCTATCATTAATGTTATCAGATCAATTTTTTTTTCATTTTTTGTGGGCAGGGTCAGGCAATGGAAACAAGTTCCACTTATTCTCTTGGGAACAACTAGCCTTGCCAAGATCCATGGGTGGTCGGAGTTAAACACATGCTTGGATTTAAAATAACTTTTTGCTTGAAGAGTTTGTGGAGATTCCTTTTTGATAAAGGCTTGTGGGGTTCAGTTATAAAGACAAAATATTTAAAGGATCTTTCTATTTTTCGCTGGTTCAGGTTGTCGGAGGTTGATTCCATTGGTGCTTTAATTATTTGGAACAATTTTATCAAATTTTTTCATTGGATAAAGAAGGGGATTTGCTGGGACATAGGCAATGGTAAAAATGTTTTAATTGGGATAGATCCTTTCATTGGAGGTAATGGGCACTTTGAATTTCCTTTGGAAATTTTGGAACATTTAGATGTGATCGGTTTAAAGACTCTATATCATATAAAAAGATCGGATCGGGCCATATTAAAAGGAAGTTACTGGTTTGATTCTAGAGATATGGGTCTTATAGGTAGATGGGCCTTGTTATGGGATAAGTATATAGGCTCTTTAAACATTGTAGGGATCATATTGTGGGATGAGGTAGATAGATTGACATGGGTGTTACAATATTTAGACACTTAGGAGTTAGTTAAGATCAACTTGTGTAATATATCCGTTAGGTAAAAGTGTGTTTCTTTAGTATGCATTTGTAAATATTCTAATCCGACGGTCACAATATGTTCTAGACATAGAGTGATCCGACGGTTCAACTTCTCTTAGATCATACTTACCATTGATCCGTGGCTTAATACCCGATTGGTCTATGATCTCTATTGAAAGAGCATAGAGGGTCCTTGGCTAGTTGATTGATTATGAGAAGCTCATGTAACTTTCTTTCTTTTGCATAATAAATTGCTCCAAGTAGCTATTTGGCTAGGGCCGTGGGCTGTTTCCCTCTCGAGGGTTTTAACCATGTGACAAACATCGGTGTGTTGATCTGTGATATATTTGTGTGAAGCAGTTGTTCAAGGTGTTCGGTCTTTTGGGAGTACCTTGTGTACCCGAACATGGTATCATAACTTTTATGAAGAGCCGCTTTCGGTTTTGATCTAGATCTGGAACCAGTGTTGCTGAAACTTTGAAAGGGTTTTTGGTTTTGGATTTTCTATGCATTTTGGGCTTGTGGGAGCTATTCCATTGCGTCCGGAGTGCCGTTTCCATTGTGAAATAGTTTTCGTTTCATCGAAAACTGTTTCGTTTTGTTCCAGAAACATCAATTTCGGCAAATCTGAAGGTATAATGTTACAGTGACGGATTTGTTTTTTTTATATCTCTCATATCTTATCAGTTTTATTATTAGATCTTTTTTGTTTTAGTCTAGGACTGTTGCCTTCCCTGACTGTGTATGCTCTTTTTCGTGCACCTTGCGCGATCGCGGCGAATCAGAAACAGTAAGGGAAAGTTTTTTTCTTGTCTTCTCGGCTACGTATGCTCTTTGCCGTGCACCTTGTGCGATCACGGCAAATTAAAAATAGCGAGAAAACTTGAAAACGTACACTTTCCGGGTAAGCTAACCAAGATCTAACCCCATTGTGTGGAAAAAGTTTTGTTTTGTTTTTTGTTTTTTGTTTTTTTTTGTGATTTACAGAAAAAAAAGGCAAGCATGGAGAACGAGAGAGAATAGTAAAAAAAAATAGAAGAAGCCCCCTTCCTCTTTCCATTCTTTTACGTACCTTTTAAACTTAGCTCACTTGGTCCAAAGTTGCTTTATTCCTTAATAGGTCTTGAGTTCAAGTCTTATTAAGCTACTTTTTAGTGCATGTAATTTCTATTTTCAAGTTACTTTATTGTAAAAGTGCATCTCACATAAATAAAATAAAATAAAAAGTGAGTCACTTAACACTTTTGATTTATTGCCGCACTATTTAAAAGTAGCATTATTGTAAAAGTGAACCTCACTTATTCTACAAAAGTGATTCACTTCAAAGCAACTTTATTGTAAGGTGATTGTCAAAGGTTGATCTTGGAAGGAGGGGGGTTCTTTTTTTTTAGTTGGTCAAGTTAATATCTGCCACGTCACTATTGGGGACATCTTCAACATTTTCTTTGATCAAGCATAACTTCATCACCCAGAATCAGTTTTCAGTGCTGTTTTTTTTTAAAACCGCATATTTTTTCGAGCTCTTTGCAACCAGACAGTTAGTTTCTATTTTTTCAGCAATTATTTTACAATATGGCCGCCCCTTGTGATATTATACTTACAAGTTCTAACTATTTCTCATGGAAATTTTGTATAGAGGATGTTCTACGAAGTAGGGGACTTTTCAGGATAACCTCAGAGAAAGAAACAGAACCCACTGATGATGATAAAAAAATTAAATGGGCAAATAGACTCTGATGAAGCTCGTGGATTGATTGGGATGTCAATCTCTACTGATTTGAGATTCCACATATCTGGAATTGATGAACCTGATAAAGCTTGCGATAAGTTGGAATCTGTGTTTGGTAAACACAATGAAATTCGGGGTCATCAACTGGAGAATGAGTTGCTTTCCTTGAATCCAAATGATTTTTCATGCATTCAAGACTATTTATCTAAGTATAAAACTCTTAGACTCTTATGTGCAGAATGGAAGATTAAGAAAGAAGACAAACAATGTATTTATCATATTCTTTCCAAACTTGGACCTGCATATTCTGTTTTTGTATCTACATTCTACTCCATGAAAAAATCCTTGACTGCAGCTAGCTATCAAGAGCCTAGTCTTGAATCCTTTTGTGATTTCTTAATTAAAAAACAAGATAAGCTCATTCATCTTGGAATAATTAACAATGCAGATACATTAGGGAAAGCCTTATTGTCCCAACAGAAAGAAAAGTCCAAGCCTCCCAAGAAACAAAATTTTCACAATAATAAGCCAAACAACAAGGGTCCCAAACCCTCTCAGTCAGCTCCTTCTTTAAAAAATGACAAAAGATCCAAGCAAAAAGGAAAGAAGACTGAGCGTCATTGCTATTTTGTGGGAAAGATAATCATGATGAATCTAAGTGTTTCAAGAAGATGGCAGCCCTGGAAGCAACAATGAAGAAGCACCACATCAACATAGATTCGTCTTCAAAATCTAACTCTCATGGACGTGCACTTTGTGCTTCTGGTTACTCTTATACTGCATCTTCTTTTTCTACTTCAAATGAATGGTTCATTGATTCTAGAGCATCTTATCATATGGCTAAGGATCAAGCCATATTTTCTACTATGCATGAATGTAACACCAAACACATATTTGTTCGTGATGATAGATCTCTAAGTGTTGTAGGATCTGGAACAGTTCCAGTAGAAAATGGTCATTTCAGTGATGTACTATGTGTTTCAAAAATTTCCTGCAATTTGTTATCAGTATATCAAATTACTCATTCAGGTGAAGGTAAAACTATGACGTTTACACCTCACCAAGTTGTAATCAAGGATTTTAAAAATCCTCAAAATGTCCTTGCTACTGGAACTGTTGATGATATTACTAGGTTGTACAAATTTAACAACTTTGGGTCATCACCTTTTCCTTCAGTTTTTGTTGCTCATAGTGATAACTTGAGAAAACTTTGGCATGAGAAATTTGGTGACTTAAATTATCGCTCATTGCAACAACTATGTAAAGACAATATGGTGACTGGTCTTCCGATGGTATCTTGTAAGGATGGTGTTTGTTCCGGTTGTGTACTCGAAAAACATCATCGGGATAGTTTTGACAAACGTGCCTCTTGGCATGCCTCGGTTCCTTTGGAGCTTGTGCATAGTGACTTGTGTGGTCCTCTTCCATCTGCATCCTTTTCTGGTTTCAAATATTTCTTAATTTTCATTAATGACTACTCCAGATGCACTTGGGTTTACTTTCTAAAACTTAAGAGCTAAGTATTTAACATGTTCTTGGCCTACAAGGCCTTTGTTGAAAAACAATCTGGTCATCAAATTATTAAGTTAAGATCTGACAATGAAGGAGAATATGTTAACAACAAGTTCACTACTTTCTGCACTAAACAAGGAATCCAACAATGACACACTGTTCCATATACAGCACAACAAAATGGTGTAGTTGAACGGAAGAACTGCACTTTAAAAGAAATGGCTAATTGTATGATCCAATTTAAGGGACTAAGTCTTCAATATTGGGCTGAGGCCATAAATTGTGCAAATTACATAGTTAATCGCACACCCACTAAAGTTTTACAAGGTATAACACCAGAAGAAGCATGGAGTAAAATTAAACCAGATGTAAGTAACTTTTGTGTGTTTGGTTGTGAAGCATGGGCTCACATTCCGGATGAAAAACGGAAAGCATTGTAGCCTAAAAGTGAAAAGTGCATATTTGTTGGATATTCTGAAGATGTAAAAGGTTATAGACTTCTTCAACCCCATTCACATGATATAATCATTAGAAGAGATGTTAAATTTGATGAAAATATCTTGGCCTACGAGCCTAACTTGGCGGGTGTGCCATCTTTGGCCTGCAAGATTGATTCGGAGATTGTGCCTTCTTCTTCTTCTTCCAACTTCCTTGACAGGTTTCCAACTCCAGTTTCTGATGATGACAGTGAGGATGAAAATCCACCTCCTCTTGCTCATGTTCCTCGAATTGCACCAGCACCAATACTTCCTCGATGGGTCCGTTCAACATGTGAAGTAGCTGGTGATCTTGTCGGTGATCCTAGAGATCAACGTCGAACACGTTCTCGTTTTTAGCGAGCCTCTTCCCTTTTGGCTCAAGTTTCCGAGAATCATGATCCAAAAACTTTTGCAGAAGCTTCAGGAAATCCAGATTGGGATGCAATTATGGATGAAGAATATCGTTCCTTAATGGCGAACGATACTTGGGATCTTGTTCCTCTTCCAAAAGGAAGAAAACTTGTCAGATATAAATGGGTCTACAGAAATAAGTATGCATTAGATGGAAGTGTTGAAAGACTCAAGGCAAGGTTAGTTGCCAAAGGTTTTTTCCAAGTTGAAGGGATTGACTACAATGAAACCTTTTCCCCTGTAGCAAAAATGAACTCCATCCGCCTTGTTCTTTCCCTTGCAGCCTTACATAACTAGGAAGTCCATCAAATGGATGTCAAGTTTTCCTTTTTACATGGTGATTTACATGAGAAAATTTACATGGAACAACCTCCTGGATATGTTCAGAATAACTCTAGCCTTGTTTGTCTCCTTAAGAAATCCTTATATGGCCTTAAGCAAGCTCCTAGAGCTTGGTATGCTAAAATGAATAGCTTTATCCTTGACACTGGTTTTTCTAAATGCCATTCTGACCCCAATGTCTATACCAAGAAAGTAGGAAACCATCTCATCATACTTGTTCTTTATGTTGATGATCTTATCCTTACTGGTAGTGACCCTAAACTTATAACCCTTGTGAAATCCAGTCTTAAGCAAAATTTTGAAATGTTAGACTTAGGACATTTGCATTATTTTCTTGGTCTCCAAGTCTTACAAACCAAAGAAGGAATATTTCTTTCCCAGTCTAAGTATGCTTGTGACCTTCTTCGTCGCTTCCACATGGAATATTGTAAACCAGCCCCTTCTCCCTTCTAGTCTGGAGTTAAACTTTCTGCCACTTATACTTCCCCTGAAGTAGATGCCACCTTGTATCGTCAGCTTGTTGGTAGTCTTTTATACTTGACTCATTCCCGTCCTGACCTTTCCTTTGCCATTGGTCGTGTTGCCCGTTATATGCAAACTCCTCATGAAAGTCACTGGAAAGCAACAAAAAGAATACTTTGATATATTCGACGTACAATTCAGCTTGGGATTCATTACAGTATAGGGGGAAAACCTTTGTTGGTTGGTTTCATTGATTCATATTGGGCCGACGATCCTGATGATCGAAAGTCTACTGCAGGTTATGTTTTTAGTCTGGGATCTGGACCTGTCACTTGGGCTTGTAAGAAACAAGCTCTTGCTCTTTCTTCAGCAGAAGCAGAATATCGAGCTGCAGTTAATGCCAGTCAGGAAGCTTTATGGCTTCGACAGATCCTTTCAGAGTTTGGATTCGAGCAGCAGCAGCCTGCTCCACTTTGGTGCGACAATCAAAGTGCCATCAAGCTTGCCAAAGATCCCGTTCTACATCAGCACAACAAACACATTGAGCTACACATGCACTTCATCAGAAATCTTGTTCATGATAGTGTTATTGAAGTTCTCTATTTCCCTACAGATGATCAAGTTGCAGACATCTTCACCAAGTCTCTTATAGAAGCGAAGTTTTCTAAACTTCGGTCTATGTTAGGAGTTTAGGAATGTGTCCTTAAGGGGGGATAGGCTCTAATGCCTCATTCCTTCTCCTAATAGTGTCACTTATGTAAATCCTTCAATCCTATCCCAAGTTGTTCTTAAGGGGGGATGTTAGGATATTTAGACACTTAGGAGTTAGTTAAGATCAACTTGTGTAATATATCTGTTAGGTAAAAGTGTGTTTCTTTAGTATGCATTAGTATGCATTTGTAAATATTCTAATCCGACAGTAACGATATGTTCTAGACATAGAGTGATCCGACGGTTCAACTTATCTTAGATCATACCTACAATTGATCCATGGCTTAATACCCGATTGGTCTATGATCTCTATTTAAAGAGCATAGAGGGTCCTTGGCTAGTTGATCGATTATGAGAAGCTCATGTAACTTTCTTTCTTTTGCATAATAAATTGCTCCAAGTAGCTATTTGGCTGGGGCCGTGGACTGTTTCCCTCTCGAGGGTTTTAACCACGTGACAAACATCGGTGTGTTGATCCGTGATCTATTTGTGTGAAGCGGTTGCTCAAGGTGTTCGGTCTTTTGGGAGTACCCTGTGTACCCGAACAATGGGCCTAGAATAAAAACACTGGTAACATTACGGCTAAGGTGGCATATGATGCAATTATAAATACTTTTTTTCATGACGAAAGCAACTAGTGGGCTGGCAAGATTTGGAAATGGCGTATTCCTCAAAAGTTAAAATGTTTATGGTGGCTGCTAATATATGATGAAGAGAGGTTGGCAGGTTTTGGGATATTGTGTCCCGTGTAGTAAAGGTTCTGATTATGCCAATGCACATTTTTATCCAATGCTCCTTCAGTAAAAGTGTGTGGGGAATAGAGTATGAAGATTTAAAAATTTGCACAATTTGGGGGGATGTTGATATCGATGAAAACTTCAGAATCTAGTTTCAAGAAGCAGATTCATTCAACTTACTACCTATATTTATCACTTGTGATGTTTGGAATATGAGAAACAAGGCTATATTTCAGGATGTTGTCCCAAATGTCTTGCTATGTGGTATTAAAGGTATATGTCTTCTTAAAGATTTCTTGGAAATGGATAAGGCAAAGACACCAAAGGTTATATATTCTTCGGTTCAAAGTTCCTTGTCAGATGTTGGTTATTTTAACGGAGTTGCCTCAAATGATTCATTTGGCTGTGGTATGGTTCTTATTACAAATAAGGACGATCTTTTTAAATTAAGGCTAGGTGGTGGGTTTGGAAGCAACATTAAAGCAAAACTTTTGGGTTTGTGGGGGCTTTTGTATTTTGCTTCTATTCTTGATATCTCTGTTATAACTATATATGATGATTCCAAGGTGATCATTGAGTGGATCAAGGGAAATTACAACTTACAGATAATGTAGCTAAAACATTGGTGCTTGAAGGTAAAATCTTTATTAAGTTTCTTCACTCACGTCTCTTTTTGGCACATTTGTAGAGATTTCGATTTGAATGCAAATATTCTTTCAAAAAAGGTTGTTGGGCTTAAGGAAGATCTCATGTTATATCAGGAAGTTATGGAAGGACAAATTATCAGTGAAGGATTGGAAGATTTTTGCTTATTGTGGTTTTCTTTTTTGACTGGCAGTTTAGATGTTTATGCTTGTTGATTCTCTTCATTATAGAAGGGAACATTTTTTGTATGGTTGAAAGTATCCCCTTAAGTCTTGGATGTTAGAATAATTTTTATGTCAGTTGTCATGCTTTGGGGAGTCACGTTGTCAAATGTTTGGAGCTTCTTTTTCTTTGATTCGATGTGAATAACAAGAATTTTTTATTTTTATTTTTATTTATTTTATTATTTATTATTTGTTTATTTTTTGTTGAAAACAAATCTTCCAAGGAGATCACACTCTACAATCCCCTTGGTTGCGTTCTTGACAACTACAACAAATTACTAGGATCCTCTTGTAGGAAAAAATTGAAATATGGTCTTTAGCGGAGAATGAACTTGAACCCTCAACCTTGGATAGCTCAAACCCCCTGGTATACTTGAATATTTGCAAACTTAATGGAGCATTTTCTTATGTTATTATTTGTTGCTCAAGTTGTCGGCTAACCACCCACATATCTCTAAGTTTAAAATAACATCGAGATTCACATACATTTTAAAGGTCAAAATACTTGAACTTTAACTCCTCTTCATGCCTCCAAAAATTTGAAAGATTCTACATGTTGAATGGTTATAAAGCTATATAGGTTGATGCTATGAAATGAGTAAGGACCATCGATAAATTTGGAGGGGGAGGCGGTGGCGGTGGTGGTGGTGGTCACATGATAGTTTTTACATGTTATAAGGTTAGGGATGTATGTACTATATCAACTATTATAAAATTGTGATCTAATGTGGGTATATGCAGGGCACTCTAAGAGAAAGTAAATTCTCATCCTCAATGTTCATAGTCTCAGAGAGACAATAAATCCTTTCTACCCATGGTGTTTTAGGAATTGTCCAACTCCCTATTTCACGATGAAGCTCATGAGAGTTCATTCTTATTTTGGTTATATTAATTTTCTTCTTCCGACTAGTTAAAACAATGAGATATTTTTGATTTTCTAGATTAGCGTTAATAACCTCATGTCAATGGGCTAAAATATCCATGCCAATAATAAGAGAAAACACTTAATTACAAGTCCCAAATTAAACTTGTTCACGTTTAAGATGGTGTCTCCTACTCATTAAGAGCCTAGTTATCATTGGAGTTGAAGTTTTTGATTATAACATATTTTGTTACTTCTCCTTAATTTTTTTTATAAATTTATTCTAAATAACTAAAAAAAACTTAAAATATAATGAAGCTTTATAATCTAAGCTATCGAACAAAACTTTCAACTAACAAAATGTACATATGAAAAGATATTACTATTAAAACAAAGAAAAACGTTCTCTCGTCTCAACAACAAATTAAACCATAAATAGGACAAAATATACGAGCACAAATAATTATCTTTATATAATTGTATCAATATTGTCCACATTCAATACCTTTTAAGATTTAGATATATAATAATAGGACAAAATATACGAGCACAAATAATTACCTTTATATAATTGTATTAATATTGTCCACATTCAATACCTTTTAAGATTTAGATATATAATAAAATATATGCTGTTAAAAATACACGTAAAAAATCACTTTTTCTTTTCATTCGACAATATGTTAAAACAAACCCTGTTAAGGAAATAAAAAATAAATAACTATCATATAAAAATCTTTAACGGTATACATCTGCATTTCACTGCTATGAAATTATTAATTACTATAAATTATAGTAAAAAATAATTCACAAGCAAACACATAAATAGTGAATAAAATCAAATGATATAATTAAGTGAAGTCTTAATAAAAAAACAAATGAAACTTAATGCTTGTAAAATAATAATTAAAATTAATCACCTACATAAAATGAATGTTTGAAAACAAAGAAAACTCATATTTTTAGCATTATCTTTATTAGCATACTTAGTTAATCATAAACGGGAAAAAATTCAAATATGATGAAGATCAAATATGTCATGCAATCGAAGGAAGTCATAACTAATTTGTAACGCTCTACAGATTTCAATAATAAACATATATGTACAAATAAACAAATTTTTTGAACATAAACGATGAGTAGTAATACCCTATCACACAAATATGCCACTATTAAACTCTCTTCTTGAATTCCATCTTTTATGAAAAGTCCTTCGTTCTGAAATCCAATATAAAAGTCTCTCCTTGTGGATCCCCCCCTCTAAAAATGAAACAAAGATCCCCTTTTATACATTTACATCAAAGTAGTTTATTCCATTTTTAAAATTATACATCTTATAGTGGCGTCGATTCATTCTAGGTTGCATTTGGTTGGTTACATCCATTCTGTTTTGAAAAAACATAATTATAATTTTCATTTGTGATCTTAATTTATCTTCATGACCCCTTGGATGGGGTGCCAACATACCATATTGAAATGACTAGAGTACTCTTCCCCCTGCTGCATTCATTTTCCACTCGGTGTGTGATATGAATGTTGGGTGGCGAGCAGTCCATTTGAGGTTATGCTCCGACGATAATTTATTGTTTCATTACGATGGCAGTTGTGCTTTGTGTCTTGTTCAATTCCAGCTTAAGGTGGCCTTCAACGTTGATGATGGAAGAGGATAATGGAAGCTTCATCGTGTGGTTTCATTGTTATTTTACGATGTATTTTCCATAATTTTCATTGCAATGTGACTCAGATCCTAGAGAGCTCCCTCTTGGAAATTGTAGTACTATGTTTCAACTCTCTGAGTGCTCTATTAGGTACTCCGAACAAGTGACCAAGATTTCAATTCACGCCTAAACAACAATGTATAAGGGTAATAGTAGTAGTCATGAGATGGGTGAGTCCTTGAGGCACCAACTCAATAATGGGCAGGGTTGCGAGGGCACTCTTGAATTATTCTTCACTCGAGCTAATTGGTTTCCAAACTTGCAACCAACCAATTATTCCCTGGGTGGTCTCATTGAACTCCAGGGATTCTCTCTGTAGATTGGACTTGAAGGATTAGCAAGAAAGTGCCAATAACCCAACCATTTTAATGGCGGATGAGCCTAATTTTCGTGACCCTAACTTTCGTTTTAGATGAACTCTGTAAACTCAATATTGTAAGATTGTAAAGATCTATTGGCATGTCGTCTTGTTTAAGGCCCAAGGTATGCACCTTAAAGATGATGATTGATCCATACTTTTAATAGAATTAGAAAACGTTAAGGAAGACATTGAGCATATAAAGTTAGGTGTAGATACCATTGTAAAGCACATGGGCATTTATCCTCTAGCCCCAACTGAACTAATGAACTTCAAATCAAGGATTATAGTGAAATATAATAGTTTACTATTGCAAAAGGGTAGTGATTTCAAAGTTTTTTTATGGGGCCCCTTTATTTTTGCTAAAAAATGAAGGGGGAGTTACTGCGGGGACTACAAATGGAAACTGTTATGCTACACCTGTACCCAACACACCTTCACGTGTACCCCGGGGAGAGAAGGCCATTTTTTTGACTAGGAGAGGTGTTATGAAAAATTGTGGTCATGGCTGGGCCCTTTGGTTCTCCTTTAGGGGTATTATGGCTTAATGGCACTGCTGACTTTCCTTTATAGAGGTGTTTTAGCTCAGGGTTGGTGTCCGGGTCCCCTAAGGGTTGACCACTGGGTCACATGGCTCCATATCATGTTTGCGTGCTCTGGTGGCCTCTGCTTGAACTACATGACACTCGTATTCATTCACAACCACTTTGGACACCCTCCTGACCCTTTAGTCAGTGGGTCCCTTCTCTCCCTAGCCTTATTTCCTCAAAGGAAAGCTACCTTCCATGCCTGGCCTTTTCATGCTTTGAGGACGACATTGAGGGATTTTACAACATTCTAGGGGTTAGATGGGGTATAACGCCCTCTCTTCGGCTCACTCCAGCCTTTCATTTGGAGTGATTTTCTTATTTGAGCATGTTTTGGCACCTGGGGGAACAAATACCCCAGGTAGCCTACCTTGAGCCTGCCTTAGGATTTCTTTTAATTTTCAGTTGACATTTTATCATTTCAAATTGACATGTTTTAGGGCATGTAGGCCTGGATAGTTGTAAAAAGTGAGTGTGAGATCATATAAATAGATCTCCTCACTTTCATTTTAAAGACAAAAATTATGGGATAAAACACTATGTTACTTTTCTACCCTTCTAAGGCTCTTTGGATACAATGATGTACAACTATTAAGGAAGGAATTTTCTGGGTTTGATCATCAATGCTTGGAGTTTCTTTTGGTTCAAATCTCTTTCTAAGGTGATGCTAGATTTGTTTGCTTAACACATGCACAATGAGTTATCTAGGGTTTGTATCTTGATCTCTCTTTGCTACTTGTTGATGAATGATGCATCTTTATGGATTGAATGGTATCCTTTAGGGTTGGATTTTGTCTTAGCTATATCTTTGTGAACTTTAGGCACCTTGGTTGTGGAAGTACGTCCTTTTAGGAGTACTTATAGGGTTAGAACTTTAGGGCTCTCGGGGTTAGTTGTGAACCTAGGTTAATCTTCTCTAGAGGCTAGTTATTAGGCTCCTTTGATGCCCTAGGTTAGGGTAGGATTGTGATAGGTTTTTTCTTCCTAGGTCTGAAACCTCCCTCTTTTCCAAAACCTAGTTAATAGGGATAGATAGATTTCCTTTTGCATGTGTAAATTTGCATTCTCATGGTAAAATTAGTGTGATGCCCCCCTCTAATTAAGCATCCAAAAACACCCACTAACCTACTTAATTCCCATAGGTTCGAGTGGGTACTGCATGAGAGGGAATTGACTGAGGGAATTTGATACTTAGAGTAGAACAAGACATTTATTCAGTGTCAAGTCATCAGTCGGATAAAAGAAGCCTTGTTTCTTTAGGCTTAAAAAGTCAACATCAAAATAGAATTGCATGCATGCAAAAGTGAAGCGGAAAGCCTAAAAGTGACATGCAAACCCTAAAAGTACATGAGACTCTATTTAAGAGGGTTATGAGACTAAAGGAGTTATCTATTATTATTGTTGATTGATTTTGGAGTTTCGAGCAGCAGCACAGCGTGCAGCCGCGACAGTTGGGGTTGGAGACGGTGTCTTCAGCTAGCGAGAGTTCGATAGTGAGATATCTTCCTGTTGCAGCTGCAACTATTTTTCCCCAAATTTCTTAAATTTTGGGCCCCTCCTCATGATTTTGCATTTGTTTTAATCATTGGATCCTGTGAGTTTGGCCGGTTTTAATTTTGAATGATTTTGCAGACTGATTTTCAGTTGTTTTTAAGGATTGCCTGTATTTGGATTTTGTGATTGATCGCAGATGGGTGTTTGGTTCACTAACTGATGATGTCGGATCTTTTGTTCTTTGAGTCCACGGTTTCAGAAGTATAATTGGTTTTTAACCTCTGCTGATTTTCTTTTAAAAGCTTTCGAACACCTAAGTTTTCTGTTAAATCGGGCGTCACACTATGATAAATCGACTGCTCTTGTCCTTTTCCCTTCCGCCGTTGCGGCTCCCAAAGCAGTTTAGCACCCGAAGTCCAAATCGTTTCGACTGCTGATGCGTGTTGATTTTTTGTTTTCCTTTCCGCCGTTGTGGCTGGGAAAGTCCTTTGACTTCCGATGTAATGTCTTCCGACGTCCGATCGAGCTTTTCTCGCCTGCGTTTCGGATGTCTTTAGCTCTTGTCCCTTCCGTCGTTGCGGTTCTCAAAGTCCTTCTGCTTCCGATGTCTGAACCATCCGACTTCCGATTTTAAAGTTTCCCGCCCTCCCATCGCATGACTGGAGCCTTTAATTTTCCGCCGTTGCGGCCAGGAAAGCCGTTTGGCTTTCGATGTTGATTTCCTCCCGATTTTCGCCATTGGTTTTGTTGTCACAAGCCTGTAGGAGGACAAGGTAGTATGGCCGGCACTTGAAGAATGACGGTGATGCACCTGGTGATTTCCTTGTGGAATAGTCGTTTCAATTGGTAGAATTTGCTGCTTTTGAATGATGCTTGTCGATTGATTGCAGGCGGTTTTGGAATATCGGTCAAACTACCGCGGTGCGGAGGAAGACAGACCATTTGGTAGAAGTATAACTGAAACCAGAGGGATCGCCAAGAGGACCAGGGGAGTAAAAAGCGAAATCATGAGCTATAAAGGCGCGGACCCAAAAAACTGATCCGTTACCAAGTGGTTCATGATTGCATACAGACAAGATAGAGGAGCGTGAAGCGTTTGAGAAACTGAAAGGTCAGGCGTTTGGGAGGCAGCCCAAGCGGTCTGCAGTTGTAGTTTAAATATTGGAAAGTAGAACTTAGAAATGACTTTTTCCCTCGAAAAATTTGTAAACCATTTTGCTTGTAAGAGGAACTATTTCGTTTTACAATCAGAAACTGCAACTTTGGCCTGCTGGAGAAAGCGAAATGTGGAATGTATCAATGTGATTAAATGAACAAATGTTGAAGGGGAACTATTTCGTTTTCAGCTGTGTTTCATTAACTGTGAGAGTGTTTGACTTTCTGAACCTATGTTCTTGTTGAATGTTCTTCAGTATATTTTGTGATGTTTTCCACTGTGAGTAATAAGTGTTGTTCATAAAACGATTGGCTATCTGGTTGTTTAAATATCTGTAATTGTTCATGTGTTTTGAAAGAAGTATCAGCTATCTGTAACTTTTCATAATGCATGTGCAAAATGTATTACTCACCAATAACTGGTAATTCTGCTCCCTAGGGATAGTTTAGGTAGTTAGTTTAGTTTCTTGTTGTATGTGATTTGGATGCTTGTGAGCCTTAGGACGAAAGGTAAGAACCTGTGCATCACATTGTGACTGATCCTTGCATTTTATCACCCTGCATTGTTAATTAGGCACTTGCATTTCATAATTTAAGTTAAAAAATACAAAAAACTCAGTGGACCGGGCCGTGACCGGTAAAGCCTTTGTTTTGTATTTGACCTACGGTAGCCGGACCGTAAACCGGACGGATTCCCTATTTCAAACAGTCAATGGACTAGTTGGGAACGTTGATTGGGGAGAATCCCTTACTGTTGCTTCCTGTGAATTTTGGGGCCTCAACAGTTTTGGCGCTAGAAGGAGGGCCGCTAGTGTATGGCTGGCCGAGGAAATCCGTTTTCCCGAGAATATTCCACCGGTAACAGTTCTGAAAGCAGTGGGTTTCAAAATCCAATTTCGGAAGAAAGAGAACATCTATACTCTGTTGGCAAAGAAATTGTTAATGATCTAAGAAGACACACCACGGCATATGTAAAGAATATTAGAGCATTGCCAATCATCCCTGAATTTCCCAGAAGAGAGTATAAAAGGAAAGATCGTCCTGTAGCGAGAGACTCAGTGTTGGTTGGAGACTGGGAAGAAATTGTAGAGACAGCCTTACAGGAAGTTGTGCTACCTTTGAATCAAGAAGGCCCAGAAACCCCTCACAGTTCTCCTGCTCATACTCCAGTTGGTTCACCTCCCCATTCTCCACCCAGACTCATGGCTGGCGTAAACGCGAACCAACCACCTAACCCACCAAATCCACCACCTGCATGGAGAGCCAGATCACCATTGAACCTTACACCTCCATTACACGACCTACCTCAAGCCTTTGACAATATGTTGCCCAATTTTGACCCGAATGAGAAAATACTAGTAGATGATCACCTACAAAGTTTTTACTTGGCAATTGAAGGGTTAAGGGCCGGGGAATATGAAGATGTGGTATGCAAACTGTTTCCGCATACCCTTAAAGGAGCTGCAGCTTCATGGTACTTTGGGTTTCCTGCTAACTCTATCCATGATTGGGATACCTTCGAAAGAATTTTCAGAAGTAAGTATGCAACTTAGAAAACTCATGCATCCCTCATGAAAGGGCTATGCGCCTTGAAGAAAGAAAGGAAGGAAAAAGTACACAGTTTCACACAAAGGTTTGCAACCTATCTCAAGAATTTCTCTGAAACGGATCGAACTTCAGACAAAGTTCTGATTGAATATTATACTTCAGCTTTAGGCCCTGATCTAGCCATGTTTGCCAAAGGCAGGGCCAAGCCTACTTTGACGGAAACCTATGAAGAGGCTGAAGTAGTGGAAGCTGAAAGAGAGAGTATTGAAGACTATCCAGAACAGTCAGGAGAAAAAGGTGCAGGCACAAAAGCCTTATTGTTTACTAAGCCTAAAGAAGAGAAATCGCCAGATCTTGAAAATATGGCCAAAATGATGCAGAAGCTTTCCAACAAAATCATAGACTTGGAGAAAGA